>PVPY01000178.1:0-78064 GCA_002982035.1 Fusarium algeriense
ATAGCGGTAAAGAGAAAAAATGATGTAATGTTATCACGTGAGGCTGAGCCGGGATTATCATCCAATCGGCTCCTAGATCGTTTCCGCATCGGCAAAAGGTGGGGCGGGAACGGCACGTTAGTTGGGTTTGTAATGGTGGGGGGCAGCGGATTTGCGGTAGGGGTGTAGGTTAGACCACAACATCTATGCACAAAATGTTGTGGTGATATATTTATTAAAAAAAAGCATATTGCGAAGAAAATGCCCAGGTAGGACTGTGCGAAAGCGATGAGCTACGCGAAGTTGTCTCTTCATGCGATGTAGTTTGCCATTTATGGCGGTTTGACAAACCGCGCTGAAGTTTTTAGTTTGCGCTGTCGCAAAATGCCCTGCCAAAGATGAGGTTCAGCCAAATTCAGCAACTATGGCATATGTATGCTCGAAAATATGGCCAAAGTGGTCGCGTGACATCAGAATCCATGCGTTCTCCTTTTGAACAGTTTATATCGTTAGCGCATTGCTGTAGCTTGTGTAGACTCGGGTTGCACACTTTCACAATCGCGCATCGATAAGCTTAATTGGTGTGCGGCATGTCGTATAAAGTTATTTACAGCAAGATATAGAAAAGACGCTGGAAAACAGAATAACGTATCAGAACATTTGGCCCTTTGCTACATTAACCCGTTCCTTTGCCCTATCGGTGTAGCATCCAGACAGCTTCCTTTTTTTGGTCCTGAAATTCACTCAGAATGCGTCTCACATACGCACAGGATAAACCTTCCATAAACCGTTCCCTTCCTTCTTTCTAAACCCTGGGAGATTTTTCCAAGCACCACGCTCCGTATTTGCCCTCCATACTGCCCCCTTTTAATTGTTTGTTGTTAAAATGCCTCGGCAGCTCGGTCGCGCACAAGACCATGGCTACCAGAGGGGCTGACAGCTAGCCTCACTGAGCCTGGAGGCAGCCAAAGCAATGTTGGATTGGGGATAAAGACGAAACAAAGAAACTCGACAACTCCCACATCTTGCCCCAAAACGCCGTATAAGGAGTGTAATGGCCAAACGGCCGTCGTTATTACATCCTGCCCTGAGAATCATCATGAGTGCCGCCCTCTCGCCTGCAACGCAGAAGAACCAGGAAAAAACATAAAAAAGAAAATATTTGAGTGCATGATCCATCCGTTGGTGAACCGTTGGGGCCCATTTAGAGGTTGGTACAAGCCATTTATGTCACACCGACATAGATGGCAAGGAGGCCGACAACAACGCTGGAAGACCGGTATATACGACAAAATTGGAAACCCATTGGTGGTGTAGATGTTGCGAGGCGCTTATCGCTTGCGCTTCTTGGACTTGTCCATTGTCATAGCGGCGGCAGCGATAGGCGCAGCAGGTAATAGCGCAGGTTGGGCAACGGCGGGGACCTCATCCTTTTTGATGGGCACTCCCATGTGACGACCGTATCGACCCTTTCGGCCGTTACCCTCATCCTCACTAATGCATTGATCTGCCGACAGGCCAGCATCACGACAGCGTCCGCAAGGCCTTTGACGATCACAGCCCTTCTTGCTCTTTCTGCAACGCTGGCAGCGAGGCTTAGTGGAAAGATCAGGCTGGTCATCCTCACCAGGGACAAGAGGAGTCTGTCCGGTAGATGCGATGGATTGCTTTCGCGAAGGAGGCATGGAAGCTGGGGACATTGGCCCACTTGGGACAGGGGGCAGCTTCTTTCCCTTCGCACCATTAGAAGGACGCGCTGTCTTGGAGGACTTGGTCGACGATGCCTTAGAAGCAGAGGCAGACACCTTGGGTTTGGTAGACACTTTCGAGGTCTTGGCAGGCTTGCTCTTACCGATGGAGAGCAGAGATTCGTCAGCACCATCCTCGTAGTCGGCATCATCTCCACTGACTTCGACACTCTCAGGGGGTGGCATGAAGTGTGACTCAGTAGTCTGATAGACATTGCCGATAGTACCAGAAATATCAAGCTTCTGACGTCGCGCAGGAGGCAACTCGGCTTCACTTTCGCTCTCACCATCACTAGTAGCGCCAGTAGAGGAAGCAGCCTCTGCTCTGCCACTGAATGTATCGTCGAGAGTAGAAGCAGAAGTTCGGCCGTGGGAAATGTTGGACATGTCACCAAGTCGCATCAGCTGAATAGCAACATCCTTGTCCTCTTCAGACATACAACTACCAACAGTTGGGTCGGGAGTAGGAAGAATTCCCATGGCACTGCTTGTATATCCGCCACTATTTCGATTGCGGCGATCGGGCCCCGGTGTTGAGTAGAGATTGGGATGCGTTATACCACTGGAATATCCTTGGGGAGACTGCATAGGGCGAGGGTTTGTGAAGGGGTTTTGGTGGGGCTGCACGAATGGCATCGTGGAGCGATGAGGCTCAGCTCGGCGAGCAGGAGACACCGAAGGATTCGATGTCGCCGCCGGCATCTGGGGTGGTGCGAACAAGGGGAGTTCCTGTAGCCCAACGTTGTCAGTCTCTCTGAGCCCGCCTTATCAAAATGGCGGTCTCCACTTACCGAGCTTTCGAACTTGGCTCTCTTGCGACGGCCACCTTCAACAATGTTCTCGACACTGATATCAGTAGTAGGCAGTTGGTCCTTGTTCTTGCCAGATGTTGAGCCATGCTCGTCGTTGCTGCTATATCCGGTTATACTGTCGCTGTATAGTTCGGTATGGCTCCGAGAGGCAGAAACTCGGGTCTTGGATGAGCGAGAACGACCCTTCTTGCCGTTTGTGCTGGCAGAAGCACTTCTTCGGCCACGAGCAGTATTAGGGGAAGGGCTTCGTCTCCGCGATGTCCGGGAGCTGGGTCTGGATAACTCTTGGGGGAAGCGCTGAGTCTGAGTGGCAGTATAGCCATTATCGCTGTAGTAAGGGTGGGCACCAACTGATGGGTTATGATATGGATGAGGTGAATACGCAGCTGCATTCGCCGGAGGCTCCTCTATAACCCTGACGTATACTACCATATTGTTTCGAAAGTTCTCATACCGGGCAATAAGAGTATTCCCACGATCGTCTTCGAAACTGACTCCCTTTGACCCGGTCGGACCCGAGTACAGACCATAAAAGTTCTTTACAGTAGTGACAATCGAGTCTGTTGTATCATGGGGATATATTTGCACTCGCATCGGCAAGCGCGCACGGCAATGGGGGGATTCGAGAAACAATAGCTCAAATGCGACGTTCTTGGGTGTTGACGTCTGTTGAGGTGAGACACTGCCGCCATTTGAGGACGCTCCAGAAGCACCGATAGCGGTGTTGAGAGGTGACATTGAGGCCATTGCGAAGCTCATGTATTTATTGTGTCGATGAAGATGGACGAGAGAGAATTGAAGGATGGAGTTGGTTGATGTGCTTGGGAGTGGTGGTTGCGGGCTTTGCCTGGGACGGACTGGGCTCGGCCCTGCTCACGGCAAGATCGCTCAACAGTACGCTCAATACTATGTGCGGCGGTCAATGGCCAGAACAGAACAGTAGAGAAGACAAGATATGCAGAAGCGATGTCGAAATGTAGATGAACGATCAAGGGACAATCAACATCCACGCCGTAGGCGGTAAGCGCCGAGTCTTGTGTGTGTCTGTGTGGTCTCAGGGTTTTGGGACTTGCGGTGCGTATGACGACGATGAACGGTGGGTTTTCGATGGAACGACAGCGACGGTAAAAGATCGATCTGGTGTTTACTTGGAGACCTGTCAGTAACTGAGAAATGACTGGATGACCTGAGGAAGTGCTGAGGAGATGATGAAGAGGACCCCTCGGGCAGAGAATGGGCAGGTTGAGCGTCGGGGCAGTCTGGCGCTTCTTGGGACGGGGACGACGGATGAAGGAGAGCGGGCATGAACTGGCGGACTAAGGATGGAAGAGGGGAGAATTGGGGCCTCGAGATTGGGTCTCGATGGGGATCGCACATGATAATACAGGTGATGGGACTTACCAGAGAGGTCTTGATCCGTGTTGAGATGGTTGTGGCGGCGCTGAAGAGTCGGCAAGAGGATGTGCATGAGGAAAAGAGGAGCCAGACCAGTTGAGAGAAGAGAGGTTGTCGAATTTGAACCGAGTTGGGCTCACTAACACGAGCAGCCTCAGTTTAGGGGGGTCAAGCGTTAACGTCTCTTGGAGGAGGCCTGGAAATTCGGCCAGCAGACCACTAAGTACGGCCCTGGACAGCGTACGGCAACCTGTAATTACAGCGTCTGGGCCAAAGTTTAGGGATGGGGAAGACATGGCTTGCGCTGAAATTGAGCCAGGGCTGGTTGGATGGCTTGCCCTGAGGGGAGGGGAATCCATTTTGTCCAGGACCCATCTACTGTGGTTCCTCGCCAATGAACCCGAGCATCTATTCAAGGAACTACAATGACGCGCCTCTAATCTCGGTATTGTTATCGCAGATATAATTAACAGGTAGTCCGACGATTAGAATGAATTTGCTTTTGGCCTTTACGTTGCGACACACTCCAGGGGGAAAGAGGGCGCATTCTCGACTCCTCCCGCGCGAGCGAACCTAGAAAAGCGGATGCGGCGGTGCTGATGCGCAGCGCAAATCGATCAGTATCTTTTGCGCGCACTTCAAATACACAGCGTTTTCCATTTGTTGAGCGTTATTAAATCGCTTAAGAAGATAATTGCATCACATTATAAACTCTCCATCTGAATCTCATCTGCGACTCCTCACAGGCTTTGAAACTCGTGCGGGCCAGTTATCAAAATAGGTTGCAAGGACCTGGGCAGCCATATGTCGATCCCTAACAGCAAAGCAAGTCGCATACTCCGTTCTTTTAATACGGTGATGATGAACCTTTGCAATGGCCATATCTTCTTCAAGCTTGTCGCAAGACGTAACCATGAACTATAAGACCCAGTGACAGTTCAACGAGTATGGAAATAGCAATGCGTCTGTCTAAATTGCTGTTCTTGAAGCTGTTTGAACCTGTCGCATCCAGTTGAATAAGGGCTCCATATCGCCGGGCACCATGACGGACTGAAAATGTATGCATGGGTTGTCCATTTCAGCGGACCCTGGGAACCTTGGCTTGCTGGCTTCCTTTCCCTCCCGAATCTATGAAAGTACTTGGGCGCTGGCTAATACGACGGAATATGATAAATCTCAAGTCTCGTCGCCACTCGCAATCCATTGACTGCTAGGTACTACGTTTCCAAATGCTCCAAGAAGCGGCCCAAGTTGGGCTAGAGGCTGGTCGTTGGCGACCAACAACTGTGGCCGGGCTCCCCAATGGAAAAGAAATCTCAAGCCCAGCCCCTCTTGATCCGGTGTCCATGGCACTTGTCGGTGGCCTCGTGTGAGTCTGTGACTGTTGACGACCCTCACCTCCAATCCAAATGTGGTGTGGCTAGTCTAACAAGAGGAGACAACAAACAACAACCACTGCAGTGGTTCCCGCTAGCTTCTGCCTATACATACTCCATACTGTAGAATATGCTCAGCGACATCGCTTGTTGAGCTGCGATCGAGCGCACACACGCACACTTTACTTCCAATTCCTCCTCCGCGCTCCAATGGGAACGTACAAAGCCTGTCCAGGGTTTAATGCGACCTCAATCAGGGCTTGTTACAAACGTTAGACTCTGGCGCAAGTTGTCTGTCATGATTCAATGGGTCTCTCTGAATATAGGGCTAGTCATGAGGACCCCAATGTTACAAGATTCAATTATGGCTTTGGGGGTAGTAGAAGAGATACTGAAAGGAACCTCTCTTGAAGCGCACACATTGGGAAAGCGGAGAGCTCTCGATTCAACGGCTCAGAGATGTCTGAGTTGGTGGTTGCAACAGATCATCGGCAGCCAATCGCACTGAGTGTCATGGTTGACCAAGCTGGGGACCTGTCTAGGCTGATCATGTGTCGAAATAAGCTTGACACACGGTAAGCACCAGGAACGATCTGCTTTATTGACAATGGATTTGGAGAGCTTGAGAGGGTATAAGGAGCATTGTTAGACATGTCAAGTTCTTTATTGTTTGGACAACCCCGTAGATATGTTGTTGAGGTGTTAAAATACCTTAAGAATCTGACATGAGAGATACCCCTTTTTGTGGCGATATTGATTATCACACCTTGATGTGCCATTTTTTTCCCTCTTCCCACTACCAACCCTTTGGGGAGCAAAAAGACATAAGACCTTGAATCAGGGCGCAAAAATAAACTAATTCAAAGGCATCCTGAGTTTATCCTAAGCTTTGCCTAAGTATTTTTATCACTTAGGATTAACATCTTAAGTTTTCTGACCTCCCCCAGCTAACCTATCTGACTGGGTACTTATGAAATAGCAAAGGATCGTAAACGCACTTCAGGTCACGATAACAAATAAACACGCTATTCGATGCCGCTTAGCTCTACTGACCGCAAATCAGCGACTAAGAGGTCAAGTTGCGCCAGTTCATTCTCGCGTTGCGCTTCCATGGTGGCCATTGACCACTCCGAGGGATGATGCGCTTAGCTTGCGAAGGATTCCGAGACAATGAAAATACAAGCGTCAAGCCAGCCAGCCTCTGTGCCAAGCGCATACTTTACAGTACTTACAAAGTTCCAAAGCGCTCAAAATAGAAACAAATTCGTCATTCTCGTTGAGAAGAGATGGCACTGAATAATGCGAACGGTCCTGTTTAGAACCTCAGTTAATTGCCCTCGCATTTGATCCATCTCCTGCCAACAAAAACAGCCAATTGCCAATATCATGATAACACTCGCTCGGCGCCTGGACCCGGGCGATCAATTCCCCTCCGTTGGGGTTTCATCTTGAACCGTTCAGGCAGTGGTCGCATCTATTCGTTCGCAGCGTACGAGGGACAAGGCAGGTGGTGGAACGGCATCTTGGATTGGACCTTGGCCACACGTTCGGCTTGTTTTGTTTCAGCATGAGGCCCAGAGCACGCGTGAACGTGAATTTGAACGTGGAGGTAGCTGTGGATGTGGATGATGGTGCCATGGATCCATTGCGATAGCGGCACCACAGTTGGTGTCTTGTCTGGTCTGGTAGAGATCCAATTCGACTTCAATTTGTTGTTTGTGCTGCTGTCTCCTCTCCTCTAGTCTATTAAAATGTATATCAGACTCGTGGGCCCTTGCAATGGCCACAATCCTAAAGGCATGCCATCAACAGACCATGCATATTGTAGACCCTCAAGGGCCCGTGATTGACTAGTCCGCACCGTGCATATCCCGAACAAGCCAAGCAGACCCTTGCCACACGTTGCGATTCAGAGATGCGTAATGCGCTGTATGATGCCTTTTCGCATTGCTTTTTGCATAGTTGATCCTTCGCAACCTGAGCTTCTAACCGTGCGCTCCTTGAAGAGTATCTTGTATTGAATGCGCCGTCCATAATCAATGCGCTGATGCCATATCTCGTCTCTGTATCGCACAGCGTTACATTGGGAGCAAAACATGCGATGCGCCCATCGTTCATCAAGCATGACGCTTGCGCGCACGCTGTCACCGCCCCGCCCTGGATTATCCACGTTTGGATGCGCTGGCGCAAAATTTAGGTCGTCGTGGTCAACAATAAAAAAAAACAAAGATGCGACAAGGCTCCATCGATCGAATCAGCGTTCGTCGCAGCCCAGCCCAGCCCAGCCCAGCTTCGAGCAATGAGATGAGCCTGGGCCTTGGTCACCTCATCTCCAGATGTCTCTCGGATTTGTCTTCCATGAGACTTCAAGACCCCGCCGTCAGCGCCTAGTCTAGGACTACCTGTGACAAGCGAGATAAAGAATAACTTCAATATCGTGGCGACAAGGCCTGTCTGGTTTGCTCTTTACGATCTGGCCCATCATCAATGGCATGTCCGCGCGCGGCGCACAAAAGATACGGTGTGGTATCTGTCACCTACATACTAGCCTACCTTGTCTGTCAAGAACGTGACGAGATTCGGCATTTATACAGACATTCATAGATGCTTTATTACTCTGGTAAAAACTCATCGACGTTGCGCCCAACATGTTTTGATATAGTGCTAGAGTGCCTCACCACTGATCATTATGCATCCAAGTCATTTCTTTGGCATGAGGCGCCAGTGGATTTCCATGTCTGCGAACTCTCCTCTCATACATGCACCCAATGAATTAGCCGCTGTTTGCACCCATTGAGTTCCGTGCGAACTCTGTCGCACAGGATGGCACAGTTTGATGCGCAAAAGGTTGCGCAAAGTCGTATTGCAACTGTGTCGCGAGTAGCTTTCGGGGCCAGTAGACCTACAGGAATCAATTTGATATGCCGGTAGAAGAGAGAATAATGGAAGTTGATCTATCATGGTCAGTACGGTACCGAAAATATCACTGTGCTGGTACAGGGTTAGACAGAGCGCAAATTTCACGAGCTATCATATCTAGGGGAGGTCAGAAAACGTAAGATGTTAATTCAAAGTGATAAAAATACTTAGGTAAGCTTAATATAAATTTAAGGGATCTTTTGACTAGTTTATTTTTGCTGCTGATTTAGGGTCTTAAGTTTTCTGACCCCGAAGGGCATATCTTTATGAGTTCAGCCGTCTTTGTATTTCATCACTCTTGAAGAACTTAATTTATTCATTTCATTCATAATGCCATGGGGTTTCGATGGTCGCTCCTTGGGGACACCAACATCTTGCAGGATGGCTATCTGTATCTTTGAACGTCCAAAGCGTTCTCCCATTTTCAGCACATGTAACGTCGCTCTTGACCACAATACAGACACCTCACCCTCTTCAGGAGATTGTCGCGAAAAGAAGCTGACGATGATTATTCAATTTTGCAAGCCAAAGGTGAGAAATGATGGCGTAGAATTGGTCTTAGTGCGGCTTACTTCTGAGGGGGCGATGATGGAGGCGTCGCATGACCGTAAAACAGGCACAGAAGCTTGAGTCTGATTATTCTTTGCCGTTGAATTATACCACAAGCACAAAACGTATACAGGCCAATAGGGTGATATTTGCTCGTGTTATAGTTGTCCGTATGATGTTTATTGAGTTTCTGTCCGTCGTTAAAGAACTGGAGAGGGAATGCTGAGCGAAATTCCTAATTGCGTATGTCGGTGAGGAGGGATAACTTGGTGGCGGCGCAAATCGACAAATTGTCTCGGCGGTCTTGGAAAGGATGGAGAAGGTTAAGTTTCTCGTTAACTTGAATCGCGATAAGGTCTCGGTTGGTTTGCCATTCTTCTAGCACTATGAGGGTTAAAGAGATGCTGTTGGGTTTCTATGCGTGAGGGATCACGTGAAACCGTGCTTGTTTCGTGTAAATCAGATACTTGACAAGACACGATAAGGATCAAGAAGAAACTTTTACCGATATCAAAGGATTGTGTAGTGAATCTAACGAACAGTCGTTTCAAAAGCATATAATTGAAGTTGGAAAGCCACCCTGAAAATCGTTTGATCATTTCCCTTCTTTCAGATGTCTTAGACATTACATAAACGACGTCAACGTCTTAAAGTGCTCTTCAAGTGAGACGCGAAGCAAGTCGAGATAAGCTCGATAAGGCTACACCTTTCTGAAAGGGGTATAGCGCTTAAAAAGCACCATCGCCGTGACGACAGGCACAATGCGAGCCAGGACCCCAGAGCGGCTCGTGCGCCATCCCTCACCAAGCTTAGTGAGCTTGTTCTCCTTGAACTAATAGGGCGAAGACTAATGTCGTACCTGAGGGTCAGCAGCATAAACAAACAAACAAAATCTCATCTCAAGGAATAAGTGGGTACAGCCAGGGTCATCGCCCCAATCAAGCCACCGCTTCTGCCCAGCACTGGCAAGGCATGAGGCTTCCACAACCGTTTACGTTGTCCCGTTGCCCGTTGCACAGCTACGAACAGGATGTGGATGGATGTGCATGCTCTCCTCAAACCCAGCTCTTCGGAGGTACCTTTATTATTCCATCATCGCCGCATTTTCATCTATCTTTGTTTTGTACCCTTCCATTTCCATTTTCCCTTCAATGCCCTGAGCATTAAGAGCCTCTAGACTCTAGTGCTTCTATCATCACTGCTGAACTTCAAGATCATCAGCTCAGTTCTACGAGGGCTAATCTCCCAGTCCAATGCCCCCTGCGCGCCCGGGCCCCTAATCTCACGAAGACCCACCAGTTTGAAGCTTTTGCTTGCTGGTGCTTCTTTGTTCCTACTAGAAATAAAAACAACACCACCAAACACGTCGTGTTCACCAGGTCTCACTGCAGGTTTCCTCATCAGTGAATATTCGAGGTAGCCTGATATAGCATCCTGAACATATTGCGCGCAAAAGTCGATATCAAGGATTCAAGGGAGGAGTCAACAGGGCCTAGCACTGCAAGCCACCGGTCGCTTGCCAACTGCCACTGCCACTGCCACTCTGCAGCTGCTACATCTTACATGGTAAATCAACGCGCCAACATCAACCACGAAAACATCCTTTCAGCATCCATACGCGATCTCCACCATTAGCATCCTATTCATCGCGTTTCTGCCACATCCAACTACCTCTCTCATCCACACAATCCTCAATTTTGAACGTCGCTATGGACGCTAGGGTATGTTATCATACAATATCTCCCTTGCTCGTTACCTTTGTCGTGACTTGGCAGCCACCTCTCCCTTGCATATCGATGCATGCCAGTACCCGTTACAGAAGTGTAAGCTAATGCCCTATTCTACAGCCTTTTCGACCGCGCGGCGCAGAAAACGCACCTCACCTTCATCAACTAAACAAGTCATCCGGCAATATGGTCACCATGGCCAATACAACCACAACAGCTGGTTTTCGTGGCCCAGCGAAGCGAGCAGCCTTCGGCGATATGACCAATGTCAGCAAGCAGGCTGGACACACTCGTGATGAAAGCAAATCTATCAAAATTTATGCTTCGAATGGTACCAATAATCACGATGGCGTGCCCTTGAACAAGGAGAATGCTGTCTACAGCAAAGATTCCTTCTCTCGTCCGGCTCAAAGGCTACCCAATATCTCCTCCGCACGGACTGTCCTCGAAAACAAAACATCTGACGCGAATAAGAAGACATCACGCAACAATATTCAAGAGACGTATGTGAGGAAAGATACCCACAATGTCACCAAGGCTCTTGCTTTGTCAACTCAGAATGCTCCCGCTCTTCAGCCTCGTCACTATAAGAGCCAGCCCCAGCTCAAATCTCAGCAACAACAAGCTAGTCTGCGTCGTACTCAGAGCAAGCAGTTGGAAAAGATTGTTCCAAAGCCCGATGTTGAGCTGGGCTCTAGATCTTCCAACTCCGCTGTGATGCCGTTGCAGGAGACTGATTATCCCTACGATCAAGGTGCCTATCTTGATTCTATGTACCTTCCCATCGAAACTGGTGTCGAATTGGACATGCTTCAAAAAGAGGAATATCCTGAACCACATATGAAACTTCCCGAGATATCTGAGGAAGAACCCATCGTCCCGGTCTCTTATGACGCTCCTATTCCTGCAATGTCAGAACCCGAGGAGTGCTGGGAGGAAGTCGATGATGAGGACTTCGATGATCAAGATCAGGCATACACAACGGCACACTCAGTTCGCTCTCGGGATATGACTGCTGGAGGTGCTACAGAAATTGTTCCTCTGCCTCGCGTGACAGCTCGCGTTCAGCGTGAACTTGAGGACGCACGTGAAGAGGTGGAGCGCACTCGCACACGAGACGAGGTTGAAGAGGAGCTTTGGGATGTCAGCATGGTTGCCGAGTATGGTGACGAGATTTTTGAGTATATGCGTGAACTGGAGGTATGAACCCATTTCGATTCTACTTTGAGCCTGGTACTAATGATAATTTGCAGATCAAGATGCTTCCTAACGCGCACTACATGGATAACCAGACCGAGATTCAATGGTCAATGAGATCAGTCCTAATGGACTGGCTGGTGCAGGTGCACAACCGGTTTGGCCTCTTACCTGAGACACTTTTCCTGACAGTCAACTATATCGACCGCTTCCTTTCCCAGAAGATCGTCTCAATTGGCAAACTCCAGCTTGTCGGTGCTACCGCAATCTTGGTCGCCTCCAAGTACGAAGAAATTAACTGTCCTTCTTTGGGGGAGATTGTTTACATGGTCGACAATGGATACACTGCCGATGAGGTTCTTAAGGCCGAGCGTTTCATGCTTAGTATGCTGAGCTTCGAGCTGGGTTGGCCTGGGCCCATGAGCTTTTTACGACGCGTTAGCAAGGCTGACGACTACGATCTTGAAACTCGAACTCTCGCCAAGTATTTTCTGGAGCTGACCATCATGGACGAGCGTTTCGTGGCCTCGCCCCCCAGCTTCTTGGCTGCGGGTGCGCATTGTCTTTCTCGACTCATTCTCAAGAAGGGTGACTGGGTAAGTTCAAGTTGCGACTATCCCTATAGATAACACTATGCTGATTTGCAATACAGACTAAGCAACATGTCTTCTACTCGGGCTATACTTGGAGTCAGTTGAAGAACTTGGTCACGATGATGATTGAATGTTGTGATCGTCCAGACCAGCACCACGCTGCCGTTTTTGAAAAGTATACCGACCGGCGGTACAAGGGAGCGTCTTTGTTAGTGCAGGAAGCTCTCGAAACTGGTTTCACTCTTCCTCACCAGCTTTCTCCTGTCCGCCGAGAGCTTCAAGGCTATCGCGAAGGTAGCGCCGAGCTGTCTATGGCGCAACCCCAGCCCATCTCCATTGAGGGTTAAAAAGCCATCATCATCCGGCTCACATATGCTTGTGACTGGTTGTGTCCGATATACCGCGCCTGTCAACCTCTCGGCATACCTTTCGAGTCCTCAGACTCGGGCTGAGTATTGCGGCCTGTCACGCCGGTGATCGTGGTGCTATGTTGTAGCGTCACTACAGTACCGGACCGGGATATCTTTACCTCGCATCCGGACCGGAATAGAAGCGGTAGCCAGCCCTGGACAAGCCCTAATTATCGACCTCAGAAATTTGTCTCGACACAAGTCACGGCTCTTTTTGCTTTTAGCCGGGCTTTTTTTTTTTTTTTGCCTTAACCTCGTTCTCAAAGACCGTGGTTCTTTTTGACAAGAATTCCTGACTAATATCTGGCCGGGGCTGGACACAACACAACAATAATTAATGGGAACAGCAACACTCCCCCCACTCTACCCACCTGGACTCCTGTTCCCCATCCTTAGCCATGTCTCAACCCCAGACTCGAGTTTGAAAGGAGCGAAAGGCAGCAAAGGGGAAAGGTACAAATACTGTATAACGACTCTGGATGACTGTTACGAATATCACGACTGTTCGACTGCGATTATATCATCTTTTTATTGCCTATTTGGCTGGTTTAATACATATTCGGAATTCGGCGTTGCGGGAACGGTCTTTCCTACCACCCACTTACATCCATGCAAACGCATATTTGTAACTACGAGTGGGATATGGACCACGTACTAGGGTCGAAGGCGTATGGAAGATTCTTCAGGGACCTTGGGGACGAAGCTGGATTTTTGAGTGGCGGATGGCTCATGACTCCAGCAGACAGGAGTCGATCATAGACCAGAGCAAGTGTGATAAGGCTTGCAGTCATTGTACACATAGTATTAGCCATCGTCACCACTACCATCATCGCCAGCAAACCCATAGGCTCCCAGTTTGCATTTACAGCAGCATATAGACTAGTAGAGGCTCTGGACGCGTGTATAGTATCTAATCCTCAATTCTCTTGTTTCAATGTTGCAACTCCAAATGTTCCTTGTGTGGGATTGGTAGATATGGCTAGCAGCCTCTGACATATGTCATCTCAGCCATATAGTCTACGGTACGTTACTGTGCGGGAGCCTTCTTCAATGACAGATGTAGACCCCAAACTTAATAGGCTGGATGGCGAGTTGCTTGAATTTAGAACGCATGGCTCTCATTTGCCAGTTGTCTTGGTTAATACTGATAGCAAAAGGCTGCTTCTGGCATCTGTTCTGCATGTCAATCTTGCAGGTGTCCCTTGAGCCAGACAGGATATTGACACCACATAGCTCGGCTTCCATACCAGCGACCTGATCTCGGAAGATCTATATAGGATTAAAGAGCAAGATCTCAATCTGTTGCTAGCTTTTCTCGCACCGAAGGGAAGTCTTTCCAATGGCGAGCTAACCCCGACCTTAGCTTCACAACCCCGACTTTTCCCCACGGAGGATTCTCCTTAATTGCGGTATGAACATTCACTAACAAACCCAGAACAAGGGATGGGCGTTAGGCTGGTCGCGGTAGAGCACCAGGGGAAAGGTGCTCTGTGCTGACCGGGAATTTCCGGTATTTCGGGCTCCTGCAGTGCAGATAGTAGTAAAAACCTAAGTAGACACAAGTACCTTTTTGTGCAAACTCCCCGCATGTGAGGAAGGGCACTGGGCTACTGAAAAGTCAAGGTGAGAGCAGTAGTAGCTGTTCTGATAGGCGCGCGAGAAAGGTTAAGTAGCCCCAATCGCAAACCGACAATCTGGTCAATGAGGTTGCATCTCTTGATGGAGAAAAAGAGGGTTGTCAATATAACATGGGGGAAAATCACGGTGAACATGGCTTGTCTCGAACTTCACCTTGGCTAAATTCGGTCAAAGAATAGCATTGAGTGATGCTCGTGACCTAGGCTCAAGGAAAGATCCCACTTGAGATGACTGGGTCCCAGGGCAGCACTAGAGAGTCCATTGGGGCCATGTGACGTCTAAGAAATTGGGGACGGTTTCTGGAAACATGGATATTGTCCGCTGTCGCAAGCGCGGGCAAACCTTCCGCGACTCCGAATCTGGGGCACGGGATATCGTGCTTAATAAAGTGAAAACAGCTGGGCGATTTGTACTGCATTAGAAGCATTTAACAATCGTCAGGGGATCATAGTCAATAACTCCACATCGAGGAATCGGCATTACCTGCAGCATGATAGATTGCGCTACGGTCCAGCGGAACCGCGACGGTACATATAGCCTTTAAACATTCTCATGAAAGACAAGGTATTCGCTCCTCGCACGTCAGAAAGGCTGAGGAACCCGGAAGGGTAATAAAGCAGGGAACTGAAGCAATTCTGATAACGAAGGAATTAGTTATGGTCTCAGATCCAAAAGCTGGCCCCTGGATCAACATCGGGAACGATAGGGGTGCCGCTTCGTTCATATAACAGCATGAAAATGTTCTCTTGCACAAGATTCTCCGATAAAGAAATAGTATGGACTGTTGTATCAAGCAGTTGGCGCTCCTCCGAACTCCGGCTAGGCGGGTCATTCCTGGGGTCCATCTCCACAATGATATGCCACCCCGGGATCGGGGAGGGAGCATTCCCGGTGTTGCGGAAGAGAAACGGCATTCTGATGTAGAGCATATGCTCGATGGTAATCCTTTGTACGCCCTTTATGTCGGGTCTGAAATCGCTTGTTCTTGCCAATTGTTTAAGTCTGAGATACTGAAATCCGACAATTCGTCATGAATTGGTTCTTGAGGCTCAACTCAAGGCACTGACTGATATTTAGGTTCGCTAAGGACCTTTACCCAGAGGTGCCTGGGATGCGCCAACTAGGATGGGATCCACAGGTTAGATCCATTAGAGGAGCACGCCCACACATACCAGAGGGTGTATCTCGAGGTATCGCTTCTAGCTGGTAGTAGTTTCTGTGCTCTGTCTTCACCGAAGTTGCTGGGAGTTTGGTGACTTATGGCGGTGGCCTTTGTTGCTCTCGTCTTGTTGTAGCTTACCTTAGGTTATGCTCGAGAATACCTTGGGTATCTATGAATGGAAACTTTCCTAGACTTTGTCTGTCAAATAGTCTGTGAGGTCGTTGAAGGGGGAGGGAAAAACAAGAGAGCGCGGTTGCAGCGGTCCGAACTGTATCTGTCCGCTGGCCCGGAATTCAGACCACCAAAGCCCCACGCTCTTTCCTTTTCTTACAAAGGTGCGCTTCCAGCTGCCAACCCGGCTTCAGTGGGAAGCAAGTGTTACAGCGGTTGGGGCACCTGGAAGGGAGCCGCTGCGATACGGAAGATAACACATAAATACCAGGTATTTCTAGTCATGTGCAATACTTGAAGATACTTACAGCCTCGTACCTCACCCCTCGTGGCAGGCGCAAACGTGCACACACCCGCTACAGCGCACCCCCCACCCGGACCAACCACCGGCCTGAGCCAGTGAATAGCAAATTTATCTCATCTTTCGCTCCATCTCGAAATTCCCCAATTGACGCATTTCGCTCTCCTCTTCAGCTTCTGCTTCTCTTTGTTTCGCTTCCCTTTCGCTACGTCGATACGTCTCCGACATTCCCTTACTGCCGCTGACTTCGGTTGTCCAAGGGAAATAACACCCCTTGGCACTCTTTCTTCCTCTTGCTAGCTTCTGCCGTTTGCGTTGCTCCAGAGAATTTCGTCGTGTTCAGCCGTTGTCGGACCACTTGTCTGTGGACACACTGCAAAACAAATTCGTCTCCCGAGCGCCTCAGGAACCTCAGTTTTATGACCTTCTAAATATCGGTCGATTATTTCCGAAAGCCTAATTGCTATAAACTCGATTCGTTATCTGTGGAAGCCTGCCTTACCCCTCCGATCGACTACGATATAACAATGTCCAAGCTTGCTGTGGCCAAGGAGGCCGTCAAGGAGGCCGTGATCGGGACACAGGAACCTGAACAGCTTGCTGCCCACACCAAGGCGCGCTTCACTAAGTATGCTGTCAAGGACCCTGAGACAGGCGAGCTGTACCTGGGACCTGAGGCGTTCATCAACGCTGTTGCACCTGAAGGTGAGGATTATGTGAGTCACAAACTCCCGTTTTCAAGCCAAACTGTTCCCGAGTTTGCAAAACCACAAGGACTTTACTGACCACGGCCAAACAGCACAAGATCTCTCGCGATCAGTACTCCATTCTCTTCAGCATCGCGGACGTCAATGGCAAGGGAAAAGTGAGTCTTGCTGATTGGGGTATTTTCGAGCACCTCCTCAACAAACCCGATGCCGAATATCAAATCGCTTTTCGCCTCTTTGACGTTGAACGCACCGGCTCTGTCAAGTATGACGATTTCCGCACCTTGTACGAGCTCAACAAGGGTCCCGACAACCTAACCTTCGACTGGGACTCCGACTGGGCCAAGATTTACATTGGCAACAAGAAGCACCGTCATCCTCTCGACTATCCTCAGTTCTGCCAGATGCTGCGCGGACTCCAAGGCGAGCGCGTTCGACAGGCCTTCCATCAGCTCGACAGGGATGGCGATGGTTTCATCAGTGGTGAAGAGTTTGAGCGTATCATTGTCGAGACTGCCCGTCACAAGCTATCTGAGCACATTCTTGACAATTTACATACTCTTGTCAACCTCTCCATTGGCTCCAAGATTTCATACGCCAATGTGCGTGCCTTCCAGAATGTCATCGGCGGCATGGACCTGGTTGAGCTCATCTTGCGCCGTGCAATTAACCAGAGCAAGGACGGAAAGATCACTCGTCCCGAGTTCTTGAACGAGGCTGCCAAGCTCACCCGCTTCTCCCTTTTCACCCCTATGGAAGCCGATATCCTTTTCCACTTTGCCGGTCTCGATGAGCCCTCTGGCCGCCTGGGACTCTCTGATTTCGCTAAGGTCCTTGACCCCTCGTGGCGCAACCCCATTTACGATGCCGTCGAGGCCACAAAGGCCAAGGTTGCTGGCGGTGGTATCTTGATGGGTATTCTGACTTCAGGTTACAACTTTGCTCTGGGTAGTGTTGCGGGTGCCTTTGGTGCCTTCATGGTGTACCCGATTGATTTGGTGAAGACGCGACTGCAGAACCAGCGAGGCGCCCAGCCCGGTCAGCGCCTCTACAAGAACTCGATTGATTGCTTCCAGAAGGTCATCCGTAACGAGGGGTTCCGTGGTCTCTACTCAGGCGTGCTACCCCAGCTGGTCGGTGTCGCTCCAGAGAAGGCCATCAAGCTGACCGTGAACGATCTTGCCCGAAATTTCTTCACCGACAAGAACGGAAACATTACAGTTTTATCCGAGATGATTTCTGGTGGCTCTGCTGGTGCCTGCCAAGTTGTGAGTTTGTCCCGCTAAACCCAGCCTTGATAGAGGCGCGACTAACCAGCTTGACACAGGTTTTCACCAACCCCCTTGAGATCGTCAAGATTCGACTCCAGGTTCAAGGCGAGGTGGCCAAGACCGTCGAAGGAACACCGAAACGATCGGCCATGTGGATTGTGCGTAATCTCGGTCTTGTTGGACTGTACAAGGGTGCATCGGCGTGTCTGCTCCGTGACGTTCCCTTCTCGGCCATTTACTTCCCTACCTACAGCCATCTCAAGAAGGACTTCTTTGGCGAGTCTCCGACCAACAAACTGGGCGTTGTGCAGTTACTAACTGCTGGTGCTATCGCTGGTATGCCCGCTGCTTACCTGACGACACCATGTGACGTTATCAAGACTCGACTTCAGGTTGAAGCCCGCAAGGGTGAGGCCACATACAACGGTCTGCGACACGCTGCCAAGACAATTTGGAAGGAGGAGGGCTTCACTGCCTTCTTCAAGGGTGGACCTGCGCGTATCTTCCGATCTTCTCCTCAGTTTGGCTTTACCCTTGCCGCATACGAAGTCCTTCAGACCCTTCTGCCCATGCCTGGTACCCAGAAGGAGAAGATTCCCACGGGAATGTCAGATGCGGTGTCAACGGCCAAAGGCAGCCTGGACACTAGTCCCTATGGCCGCAGCCGCAACGCCCTCAAATTGATCCTCGATCTAGATGAGGACTTTGGCAAGGTCAAGCTTCCCAACGAGAAGGGCTGGCGATCGCTGCCCAAGATCATGGGTGGTGGTGGTCAGTAGATCGATGAGCAAAATCATAGAAATGAGCGAGAGGATCTAAAAAAACAAAACAAAAAAAACGGGTAGTTCAGGTTGTGTGATCGAAAGTGAAGAGGATGCGAGATTGACGAAAGCGATTGTCCGGTTCACTGCTCGGCTATTACGCCTCCAAAAAACGACCCACGGCCGGACTTCGATGTCCGAAGCTCGACCCGCCCGTCGAATTACCGGATAAAGCCGAGGAGATCTTGTATTGGAACAATCTCTTGAAGAAGATCAAAAACCATGCGACAAAATCTCTCTTTTGAATCTATGTTTTCATTTAGAGCGAAAGACAAAGACAAAAGAATGGGGATACAATGGAAAGACGGGATACAGAAAAGAAGCAGGATGAGATAGACATAAATCGGATATCTGAGTCCCTGGCGGAGCGGAGCGGGCGAGGAAGAGCGTCTGCTACTTTTGCATCAGACTCGGCGTTCTGGGGCATTCAAAGGGCATGATGGGAGCTGTTTTTTTATTACCCTTTACTATGTTATGCTTAGAGTTCAGTGTTATTATTATAGCTTGTTTGAATCCTTTGTCAAAACGACAGTACGTTCATGAGTTGTGAGTTTGCTTCTGTGATACATTGATTTGGGCGTTGAGTGCGACAGGAGTATTCAAGACGAGTACATCTTTAAATAAATCCTTATAGGAGCAAGACTACGCGAAGGCTTGCCTTCAAATTATATGAATATACTTATCATACCTCTTTAAAGACATCCTGCTGGCGTGAAAATGCGAGTTCTACAGCGGCCATGGAATGATTGCATCGTGCTTCATACAAGAGACGGCTTGATTACTTGGGGAGGAACAACCAAGGCTCTCTTATCCCAAGTAATAAGAACTGTTGATTAGCAATCATCAGGCCATATACTATATTGAAGTATTATGCACTTGGACTGATCATTCTATGGCTTCATGGTTTAGTTTTTCAACCAAAACCACGGCCATCGCTTGACCTCTTTTTGCTTACACGTGCTTGTTCTTATCATTAGGCAGTAGTGATTGCCATAATATCTAAACGACATGAACATACGACCATCATATCTGTGACATCAAATGCAACGTTCCGTCCCTTTGTGGACCCAGAGTCCCCATGAAAGAAGATTGGATACGATGCATTATACCGTATTAATAGTATTCTGGCACTTTCACGTGCTTCTAATGATATGATAACCATCCGAGTGTAGTCTGCAGGCGTAGCAATTGTCGGTGGATTTATCCAACTTAGCGGGCGCTGTTTTTTTTGAGGATTGCGTGGGCATGGTTTGTATCTAGAGCCAAGAATGTGGTTATGCTTACATAGTCATGAGAACCGGTTAGACTCTGGACGAGATGTCAATATCATGAGTGAATATATAACCATATTAGGCATAAGAGACCGCTAATATAGAGAACAAATAAAGTTTGTTCGATGCGCCTGTTCATTATGTGTAGTGGGAATCTTCAAATCAAACCCCCATTTTCCAACGCCTGTCGAATAACAAAAACTCCAAAGTCTAATTGAATAACGCTTTCATTCCATTCGCTAATGCTTTTACTCGCTGTTGCTTCAGATACGATAACCCATATGAGTCGAAGCAGACTCAGTGAATGCGGAAAGAGTGCATAGCAAACAGCTTAATAGTGGACAGTAGCCAGTCGCTGAATCCAACCTGCTTGTTGTTGAGGCTCAAAATCGGGAACCTTGGCGCCAGGCTCAGTCATCATGGACATCTTGAGCCATTCGACGTAATCCTCGAAGCCAGTTGTGCTGCCAGTGATAGTGACCTTCTTGACGCCCCTGACACCCTCAAACATGCGTAGATTGCGGTATCCGACACCAAGAAACATCGACTGAACAACATCGATGGTGAGCTCGTCAAGCCCACTGTAAGCTTTTGTCACAGCATCAGTATCGTAGGGGAGATCGACGTCGAGACGAACTTGGGTGTGGAAGCGACGGATGCTGGGGATGATAGAGGACTCCTTGACGGGACCGTACCAGTTTCGGAGGCGAGGGAATGAGGTGAGTAGTGTGGGATGAGAGAGGAATGTATTGCGGCCGTAGAGAAGATCTGTAGCTTCATCGTGGATCTGGCGGTTGGTGCGGAGGAGGGAAGCGTGGACTTTTTGCTCGGGGCATGGCCGGCCACATCGAGTGTATGGCGCTGTAAGGAGAAGTTGATCGTAGATTTCCAAACGGATCTCAACTGGGAGGTCAAGGAAACCGGTCGTGTGAGGTTCTTGTTGTTGCTGTTGCTGTTGTTGTTGTTGTTGTTGTTGTTGGACAGTGGCAGCCATGATAATTGTTGGTATCACAATATAATGATGTAAATGATGGGTGGAAGCTGTTGAGTTGAGTAGAGTCGAATTGACTGGCGGGTGTTGACAAGATCTTAAATCAAGTTTGAAGAGCTGCTAGACAGATGAATGACTAGGCAGGCTAGCTGTTGTTGGCTTGAATGATGTTATCCAATGATGGTGTTGATGATATAGTGCCGATCTTTGAGGCTTTGAGTCTTTGAGTCGTATGATATAGTAAGATTGATAAGTGCAAGTATTTTGTTGTTAAGATAATATGAACATAGGAAAATCAAAAAAGGAGAAGATTGAGCCTTGATATATATATTAAACGTTATACGGTGAGTCAAAGAGATTTGATCTTGATTTATTAGACGTGGTCGTGGACGTGGCCGATAGACGGACACACCCTCCCTGGCCCTGACCTTGAACTTACGAGACGCCAGGGCCAGAAACTAAAAGATTACAGGGGTCATGGGTCATACCCAGGATCGGGACGGGGCGGTACATGCAGAATGTCTGTCAATTGCGATGGAAACAAAGTCACTTTCTGAGCCACGCAATTGATTTCCGGGTGATAATTGGTTCTATTGGAAGATAGATAGAATCTCTATCTTAACTGCACACCCTACAACGAATGGATCATATCACACAGTGACTGATGTTGACCGAAAGATTGAATTATCACTTTTTTTGTTGTTCTCAAATTTGTCTTGATCTCAGTGGCATCCATACCTCCCAACCTGTTCTGGCAGACAGATAAGCAGCGATGACTGGCGCTGGCTTTTACTCTTGTGAGCTGAATTGACGAAATGAGCATAAGCAAGTGTAGATCGCTTCGGTAGAGGTTGTGCAGCCAGCCATAATAGCCAAACTATTAATTACTTGGTGACGTGTGGCCTCACAAGGGACGATGATAGCGGTGATCGGACTGTGGTCTTGCATTAAACAGGAAGACCTAGGATGCCGAATGCCGGTGACTAGGAAATAATACAGATCTTGGTGTCTAGTACAGCCACAGATATGAAACTGATGCTGATACTCATGCACTGATATTCATGAGCTGAGCATAGGGTGACAAGTACCGTCCCGGTGCCGAGCGATGCCCCGTACGGAACGGCCGTTGAATCCACAGTTCGGCAAGGATTAGCATCGGGAGCCAGAGAGCCCCCTTTTTTCTTAACCTTTAGCGATCCAGGATCAGGGTCTTCTAGGCGTTACAATGGTTAATCGGTGATTTTCTGTTTCTAAAGATGAGTGTTATTGACAGAATCTTCAGAATGTATGCGTCATGATCCTGTAGATAAATGAGTCAAATCTCAGCCTCACGAGAATGGTTCAAGTCTTGATCAAAGAGGGGCAGCCGCAAACGGAGGCTCAACACCGTCATCCAGTCAACCTGCCTCTATTCCCAGTCCTCTTCAACCCCTGTGAGCTCCATTGTTTGATGTTTTCCTCTCAGAATAAGTCGACTCGGGTGGGTTTCCAGACCACTGATTCACTAAGACTCGGAAATAGCACGGTATACAGCATTTAAGGCAATGCACTGCAGCCACAGTCGACGATGCAATAGATAATGCAACCTTACCAACCAGCAACGTAAAAATAAATAAAAAGAAAGTTACCGCACATTCCATTTGATCCAAGATGCCCACTTCGGCTCCGATCCTACCGACGACAAAGATTATCTCAAGAAAATAACCCGCGAGGGACTCTGTCTCATATAAACCGTGTCCGGCCTCTTCCGATCTTTTTTCATCATTATCTATCTTCAAGGCCCACATTTTGAGCCTCGTCTGGCCTTGTCTGGCGTGCTTTTTTCCTCCTGGCATGATCTCGAGGCCCGTCGACTCCATCCTGCGGCTGCGGCTCTGCAATTCCCACACCGCTCGCTACCGAGACAAGGGTTTAAGGTGAGGAAGCATCAGGTTAAACACGTTCTAGAAAATAAAACAAGATCTCAAGGGGCGTGCAAGGTGAAAAGTATCCACTTGCTTTAACATGTCAGGACATCTTCGGGCAATTCCCGTCGATGGAAACTTTTTTAATGTCTTGATCAATGGACCAAAGCCCTTGTTTCTGTGCTTCTCGGTGTTATTGTTGCATTTGTTCTGGATGAAATAAAGTCTTCTCGGATGTTCTCCGTGTGGTAGACGACTTGCAAAATATAGCTTTCATCATGATGAGGTGAAGCATTAACCTCCTGAAGGTTCTCCATCATATTGCATTCCTATTCTCTCCGAACCGGCCTATTTCATCAATTCAATTCAATATTCAAGATTATCTTCATCATGATGAAAGCCTTGAATTGCTGGATCGATCGGCTTTTCCTAATTGGTCAATGCAGCCACAATCGGTACTTGTTAGCCACAGTTCTACAAGCAGTCTAGGTATATCTAAAATTGGGAGTCACGAATATACGTACTGGGATGGCGTCAGAACACATGAGCGGCTTCGCTTCACCTCATCTCAGGTCTCATTCACCTCAGTCACACGATCCATCAACACACCAACTCTCTTTTCATGAGCATCGCGTTCATCTTCTTTCCCTCCTTTGCATTCCATCTCAGCCTTGACGCGTGACAACGTCAAGATACGAGATTATAGATAATAATGGCAGTCGGTTTCCTCACCTTCCTTTCAGGCCTCTTTGGATGGATTTATTTCCTCGCCTGGAGCGCGTCCTTCTATCCCCAGCCCTTGCTCAACTGGCGTCGTCGCTCCACCAGCGGTACAACTATCGATTTTCCCTTTATCAACGTTCTCGGTGAGTGCCTAACTGCGTTGTATCCCTCTATCCATACCCCCCCCAGTGGATGGCATGATATGAGGGTTAGAATATACATTGTACACCCCTCTCTTCTCTCACCTCAGTCAGTTCGGCGGCTTTGTCGCCCTGTCGCCCCGGAATCCTGGACCCGATCACCGCCACATTCACAAACCTAGTCCATGTCTCGTCCAGTTTATCTTCATCTTCAATGCTAACCAGCACCCGCATCTATCAGGCTTCGCTGCGTACTTTAGCTCCAATCTAGCTTTCTATTATTCACCAGCAATTCGTGCTCAATATGCTGCGAGACACAAGGGCCTCGAATCTACCGTACAGTTCAACGATATCACATTTGCTCTCCACGCTCTGTTTCTCTCCATCATCACAACATCACAGTATTTCGCTCCATCGTTGTGGGGGTTCACCCCGAACTCTGGAAACCGACCCAGCCGCTTCATTCTTGGGGTAGCAGCCGGCTGTATCACTGGGGTTCTTTTGACATGTGTCATTGTTGCTGTGTCTCCCGGAAACGATGCCGTCTATGACTGGGTTGCCCTTGATATCGTCTACGCAATAGGCTATGTCAAGCTGATTGTTACTTTAATCAAGTATACTCCTCAGCTTGTGACTAATTACAGGAACCAGAGCACCGAGGGCTGGAGCATCATTCAGATCTTACTGGATCTTACTGGTGGTGTCCTCAGTGTCGGTCAGCAGGCCATCGATAGTTATCAGCTACGTGACTGGAGCGGCATCACCGGAAATCCGGTCAAGTTCGCCCTTGGCAACATTAGCATGGTTTATGATACCGCCTTCATCATTCAGCACTATGTCCTATACCACGACTCGGAGAGCCTGCAGTTTAGTGATCGCGAGAATCAGAGATTACTGGATGAAGAGCGAAGGGCAGAGTGCAATGAGTGATTATATTGCCTTTGACTCGACAAATGGCGAGGAAGACTCCCGAGGACATTTTTGGGTGTTCAAGGTGGTGTCTTGATCTGTGCATTTGGATCCCCTTGGCCAAAGTATCTAGATTCCATGGGAAAGCATGCATCATAAGCAACCCAATCGCTGTATCGTACAATAATAAAGTCCATCGTGTGGTAGATATATGCAATTGCAAAGACATACGACATGGTGGCTGCAATTGGACAGCTGGAAAGGCTCAGCTCGAATCTAGCATCAGTCTCCTTAGTGTCAGCATCATGACAAGCCAATCATAGCTTTTGTGCCAACTCTCCTCATATCGGTGTAGCCACTTGATCTGACTCCCCTGGCAGCGATCTCAGATATCTAATTAAGTACTAACACGCATCGGGAGGAGTATGTAAGGCTGTTTGTAGTGTTACGGCTGAAATAGGATCTATTGGTTTCGACACAAGCTGAGCTCATGCTGATCATACCGCACTAGTCTCAGGGTGTTAGAAGACAAAGTTTTATCAGAAATGCTAAAAAAAGATCGACAACGGCAGGATTCGAACCTACGCGTGCGAACACAATGCCTTTGATGTCTCGAAGAGATAGCAGGGCATCGCCTTAACCACTCGGCCACGTTGTCCTCGTTTGTTAAAGACGGGACACCATGTGGTAGTATATAGAGGAAGGTAGTGGCTGCAACATCTTTGCCCCTCATCCTCATTATTTACAGCTGTCTGTAAGATTTTGATCATTAAGTTCTTTGAGCTAAAGTGGAAAAAAGGTGCTTTCTCTCGTAACTTAGTTATGTTGAGGAAAAATGATTGGTCTGCTGTCGACTTCACATCGCATAATGATAACTCTAGGTCAAAAGTATTGCAATGAACCAGATGTTTATTACTGTCTATTTTCGCTCCATGTTACAAATATCGTACAGCTGTGTTTACCGGTCTAGAACCTCATTTTAATACAAAGTTGATTGTTTTGCCTCCTCTCACAGGGATGGCCCTCTTAGCTGCGCGCAAATCATATGGCCCTTCAGAAAACCGCGCAGCACCTTCCGGAGTCGCAATAATCTCCCTGACCATCCAGTCGCGGAGCTCATCACCAGACAGCTCAGCTGGAGGGGCGGGAATCTCGACCACACAGCGCACCTTGCCGTTGACCTGCACGGCACAAGGCTGTATGCGCGGACGAACGAGTTCGGTTAGGGAGTCGTCCAGCATAGGGAAACTCGTGGATGAGAAGATGGAGGATGCCGAAGGGCAGAGCAGAGCCCAGCATTCTTCGGCAAATGCGGGTGTGATGGGCGCCATCATAGAAATGAGAGCCCGAGCTGCTTCATGTTTGACGATGGGGCTGGCGACGTCGTTTTCGATCAAGGTATTGGTCAGGATCATAAGATCCGATACCACCGTGTTGAGGGAGTAGACTTCCTCATAAGATTTAGTGATAGAAGTAATGGTACGTTGGAGATGGCGCCAAATGGCTCCTTCAGCATCCCACTGTGCAAGCTCCTTTGTAGACGCAAACTCAAGACGCTTGTGTTTCTCAACAAGATATTCTCGAGCAGTAGTTGTCTCGTCAGCGGGCTCTGCAGCAATGACCTTGATCTGATCGTGGACTCGCTGAAGCCAGCGGGTGACGCCCGAAATTTTGGCTTCGTCCCAATTGAGCACGTCACCAACAGGTGCTTGGAAGAGCATGTGGGCGCGAGTAGCATCAGAACCGTATTTGGAGATGAACTCCGAGGGATCCACTCCATTGTATTTTGACTTGGACATTTTCTCAAAAGAGACGCTGGCCGTTTTACCAGATGATACTACCTTGGGTTGATTCGGATCAGTCAAGTCAACTTCATTGGGCTTGAGGAAGCGACCGCTGTCAGGGTCGATGTATGTTCTGCCGTGGACCATGCCCTGAGTGATGAGGCGTTTGAAAGGCTCCGCAGACTTGTAGATTTCCTCGTCGTATTGAGGAAGTAGAGGGGTTGAGGCCAGAAACTTGAAGATGAAGCGGGAATAGAGGAGATGGAGAATCGCATGCTCGATACCACCGATATAGGTATCAACGGGAAGTGTTTTGCCCGCTTCGGGAGAGAATAGCTGTTCCTTGTTATGGGGATCAGCAAATCGAGCATAGTACCAGCTTGAGTCGACGAATGTATCCATGGTATCTGTATCTCGTCGAGCAGGGCTGTTGCACTTGGGACAAGTCGTATTGACAAATTCAGGAGAGGACTCCAATGGATTTCCGTTACGTGTCTCTGACCAGTCCACATCAGGGAGCTTTACAGGAAGCTGTTCGTCTGGTACAGGAACCGGACCACACGAGTCACAGTGAATGATGGGAATTGGAGTGCCCCAATACCGTTGCCGACTGATTAACCAGTCTCGCAGACGCCACTTCTCCACAGACTTGGCAAGACCAGCCTTTTCAAGAAGCTTGACAATTTCTTCACCAGCAGCCACTGAATACTTGCCCTTGAAGGAACCACTATGTTCGGTCATGATACCATGTTCAACAAAGGGCTCATTCTTCATAGCTGTTGTTGACTCATCCTCTGATGCGGAGAGAACTTGCCGAACTGGAACATCGTAGTGGTGCTCCTTCCAGAACGCATTGTCCCTTAGATCATGACCAGGAACACCCATAACAGCGCCCTCGCCATAGTCACCCAAGACATATGGTGCTACATAAACCGGCAGCGAGACCTTGGTGGCATCAGGAGTCTCCTCATGATAGGCAAGTGGGTTAATAGCCCGCAGGTGAGGTAACAAGTAGCCAACCTTGGATTCCGCAGGCAGGCCAGGAATGGTGTCAATGAAAGCCTGTAGTTCAGGATCCGAAGCCGCGAGCTTAGCCACGATCGGATGACTGGCAGCAAGAGCTACATACTGAACACCAAAGAGGGTATCGGGACGAGTGGTGAATACTTCGATCGCTGCATGAATGTCATGGCCCATGGCAAGAACGGGGAACTTGACAGAAGCGCCAGTTGATTTGCCCAACCAATTCTTCTGTTGAGCTAGAACTCTTTCCGGCCAAGCATTCTCCCTGGCAAGTGCCTCGAGCTCCTCGAGGAGGGCCTCGCGGAACTCAGAGATGCGGAAAAACCATTGCTTGAGTTTACGCTTCTCGACCTTAACACCGGACCTCCAGGAATAGCCATTAGCATCGACCTGCTCGTTTGCAAGAACTGTTTTATCCACAGGGTCCCAATTGACCTCGGCTTCGGCTTGGTAGGCAAGACCTCGCTCGTGTAACATGAGGAATAGTTTCTGTGTGTGTTTATAGAAGCCGGGATCACACGTTGATAGCTCCTGGGATGCGAATTAGAACGTAAATCATGGCAGAAAGGAGCGAAACCTACACGATCCCAATCCCAACTTCCATTCATGAGTTCTAATTGCTCCTTCATCTTGGCCATGTTACTTGTCGTCCATTTTTCAGGGGCAACCCCTCGTTCAATTGCAGCGTTTTCGGCTGGAAGACCAAAGGCATCCCATCCCATGGGCAACATGACCTTTTCACCCCTTAAAGTTCGGAAACGAGCGACGACATCGGCAATGGAGTATACTCGCAAGTGGCCCAAATGAAGGGTGCCTGATGGATATGGAAACATTGGCAGCACATAGTGTTTATCTTGCCCTTTTGTCACATTTTCAGAGGATTTGAGAGCCCCATTAGACTCCCTCCACCTTTTTCGCCATTTGTCGTCTATCGAAGTAAGGTCGACAGCATAACATCGTCGTGAGATTGCTTCGAGATTCGCAGTTTTGGAGTGGGCGATTATCGGACGTCGAATTGAGTTGGAGGAGAGGCTAGACAAGGCGCGCCGAGCCGTAGCACAGCTCATAAGCCTCTGATACAACAATGACATTGGTACGTAGGCATGATACGATGGAAAATCGCATCAATTGGGTCGACTTGGGTGTGGATGTTTACAATGAGATTTGATGTTCTGTATTCTGCAAGCGACAGTGGTAGAAAATGAAAGCTCGGGCCAGGCCGGCGCATGGGTCATCACTTACACGATACCCGTCCCCATGTACCGTCGGGTGCGTCATGGCTGCTAACGTCCAGTGGCCAGACCGAGAACGGCCGCTGGAGGCTGCTAACAATTCAGTGTGTAAATGATGTACCCCGCTAGCTAGGTAAGGTATCATGGATGGTTATGGATGCCCCGCCACAAAACTCGTGCCCTCCACGATCTAAAGAAAAGAGAGGTCGACGTCTTTAACTTGACTTGTCTCGTCTCACTCCGAGTTATCTCCTTAAGTCGAGACTATCTCCCCTCCCCTCACTTTCGCTCAAGCACGATAGCTCTTGATCGATAAGAGCGAGTCACAGATCAGCTTTGAGCTAACTATCTTTTCCGGTATCGCATCTCTCCTCTACTCTATTCATCGACGACTCAACCGTTCAAGGGCCCTCCAACGATAGCCGTTCAACTTCAAGTCTACACCTATATAAATTCCTACAAATAGCGACGAATCAATTGATCTTCTCTTTTTCTGTCCATCGCAATGGACAAGATCACCGATCGCATCGCCGCTCTGCCGGCTGATGGCACATACTTCTCTCTCGAATTCTTCCCCCCCAAAACCGCCATGGGTTTCTCCAATTTGCGAGACCGTCTTCACCGAATGGAACGTGCCCTTCGGCCGCTTTTTGTAAACGTCACTTGGGGCGCTGGTGGCAGCACATCCCAAAAATCGCTTGAATTAGCCGAGTTGTGTCAGAGAGAGGTTGGACTTACAACTTGCCTGCACTTGACATGCACCAATATGAGCAAGAAATTGATCGATGAGGCGCTGTCAGATGCGAAAGCATTGGGAATAAGAAACATTTTGGCACTGCGAGGTGATCCCCCGCGAAGAGAAGAGTATCGCGACCCAGAAGATTCTGAGGACGACGGAGGCCAGGACTTCAACTGGGCCGTCGACTTAGTCAGATATATCCGCAAGACTCATGGAGATTACTTCTGCATTGGTGTTGCAGCATACCCCGAGGGACATGCCGAGGAGAGTCATCCTCTTGGACAAAGCTTGGAGCATGATCTTCCCTACCTTGTCCAAAAGGTGCAGGCTGGTGCCGATTTTATCCAGACTCAGCTTTTCTTCGATATCGAAGCATACGAACACTTTGAGACCACTCTACGAGAACACCCCAGCGGTGCCTTCAAGGGTATTCCCATCATTCCGGGTCTCATGCCCATTCAGAGCTATCAGATGATCAAGCGCACAACCAAGTTGAGCCACGCCAAAATTCCAGACCATCTCCTTGCGCGCCTCGATGCTGTCAAAGGTGACGATGAACGGGTAAAGATGGTTGGTGTGGATATTGTCAGTGAATTGATAGACAAGATCAAGGATATCAAGTCTAAGACACCAGGTCCCAAGGGCTTCCACTTTTACACTCTCAACCTGGAGAAGGCTGTGTCCTTCATCTTGGAGCGAGCAGATCTCATTCCCGACCCTCCAGAGAACGAGGAAGCTATCACTGTCGATGAGCTGACCATCCCCTCACTACAAATCAATGGTAGCGCCAACATGCGTTCCAGCAGTCACTCCCGCTCCCGGCAATCAAGGAGACATTCTTCCGTTGCGTCGGACCCTCACAATCGTGTTATTGTTGGTGATAGACCAGCCATATATCCCGAATGGGAGGCTACTGGCCAGGAGGCCGGTGTCCGTGCCGAAGCCATCAACACCCGTGCAAACACACTCGCTATTTCCGAAGGCGAGGGCGTTTTGGGTCGTGAGGCAACATGGGATGACTTCCCTAACGGCCGTTTTGGTGATGCCCGCTCACCCGCTTATGGTGAGATTGACGGATATGGCGTAAGTCTTCATATGTCTGTTACACAGGCTGTCAAACTTTGGGGCCACCCCAAAACACGGCAGGATATCAACGATCTGTTTGTCAAGCATATTCAGGGAGAGCTCTCCGCTATCCCCTGGAGTGAGGAGGAACTTCGGGCTGAGAGTTCAACTATCCAACCTCACCTCCTGCAACTCAATTGCAAGGGCTGGTGGACTGTCGCCTCACAGCCCGCCGTCAACGGCTTGCGATCCAGTGACGCCACTTTTGGCTGGGGTCCACCTAACGGCTTTGTCTTCCAGAAGTCGTTTGTCGAGTTCTTCATCCCCGCAAACGAATGGACTACTCTCAAGGCTAAGCTCACATCCCCAGAGCTGCAGGGCTCTGTATGCTTCTACGCCAGTAACGCACGCGGCGATTATGTCTCGTCGGATAACAGCGATCACGTGAACGGTTCGACGGAAGCCGGTCCGAGTACGAATGCTGTGACATGGGGTGTGTTCCCCGGAAAGGAGATCATCACTCCTACAATTATCGAGGAGGTTAGTTTCCGAGCTTGGAGCGAGGAGGCATTCGGGATCTGGGGTGAATGGGCCAAAGTGTATGGCCGGGGCTCTGAAAGTGAAAAGCTTTTGAGCGACATCAAGGATGAGTATTGGCTGGTTAATGTGATTCATCATGATTTTGTGGAAAAAGATGCTTTGTGGCTGCTTTTGTCAAGATGAGCAAGGTGTCTATTCTACCGAGTGAGATGTAAACATATATCAAGGGAAAGGAAAGTCAAAATATAAGCGACTTGTAACGTCAATTCCACGCTAGAAGTGAAATCCAACTGAATACGCAAGAGAGTGTTGAGGGACCCACTCCTCCACTTGAAGAAAACCATTCAAACCAGAGTCTTATTAAGAAATACCGAGTATGATGTATCTTCATATGATTGCTGTCATACATCTAATGCATATGCTTTTAGCATCTCAAAGTGCCCTGTTATGAAGGTTGTGTTACACATACACATGTTAGGTACCACATTTTGAAACTCACGTTGTTTATTAAGGTGAGCACATTAACTAAGTAGCTAGAACTCATACACGCCCCGTACTTTTTATGCCCAAATGATCCTTTACTAACCGGCCGACCGAAAATGCCATGAAATGAGCCGGAAATGCTTGATATGAAAGAAAAGAACTGAATGATTTTGTGTTGAAAGGGGAAAGGGGTATCTGTGCTGGGGAAACAGGGACAAGGGCATGAAATATGGTTGAAATACCGACAGCAAGGTAGTAAAAGCCGATATAGCCCATGTGTCGCTAACAAAAAGAACCGTTTCGCATTTGTGCTTTTGTGTAGTGCAGTATAGTACACTCTGGAGAGATTTCATCCACAATGATACTGCTTTCATCAAATTTTGTCGACGCTATCAGTCGTTGCTCAAGTCAGAGACACGCTTTGAGATCGATAGTTTAGATCTCTCCATCACCCCACTCCATGTAAGACGAGTCATCGGGAGGGGGGGCGCGGTAGGGTGCCGCGGATGAAAAGAGATCAGGGTAGCCAGGGCCAACTGAGGTCATCATATCCAGGCCAGAGTTTCCCATCATAGAATGCTGAGGCTTGCGCTCCACGTTGCCGAAGATAGAGGTCGGGGCAACAGTAGTTGAAGGAAGCGCGGCAGGAAGACCAGCAGGGACAGAAGTCGGAGCTGGGGTTGGAGTGGGTGCATCCTCGTAGGGGGACTCGCTGTCATGATACATTGCGGAAGCATCGGCGATGGTAGCAGCGGCCTTCCGAGCAGCTGAGCGAGAGGGGGTTGGACCACGAGGAGTACGACTGGTTGTCTTGACCTTCTTGGAGGGAGTGTGATCCATGTCATCGTAGTTAACCTCATCATCATCCTCGTCTTCTGAGGTAGAGCGCTTGATTGGGTTCAAGGGCGTGAATGAAGTCTTGCGCTTAGACCCCTTAGCAGAGCGACTTCCAGGCTGGCGAGAAGGAGTGGGCTTGGAGGGAGTGTTGGGCACGCCTGAGGCAGTACCAAGGTTGAGACAGGTAGCGACATCGTCGCCATTGTTAGCAGCATGGCGAAGAGACTCGGCGTCCTTCTTGATAGTACGAAACTGAAACTGGATGCCGTCGGCGGTAGACTGGCCAAAGTATTTGGCAATGTCTATAGTGGACTAGTCAGCGAGAGCTCATACAGGAGATTATTGTAGCGTTGTTGTAGAAACATGTGATCAACTAGGGAGTCGTACTGTTCTTGTCAATAGCTCCCTGTGTGGTAGGGAGGAGGTTCTCGTCGGTGGTTAAATCCTTGACATCAAGACCTTGCTCACGGGCCTCATGAATGATGCTGACAGTCGCCCGAACCTTACGGAATCGATGATTCAAAGCATGATCCGTCATGTCAGAGCCGTAACAGGCGGCGATTTCTGGGGAAGAGTCAATCTTCCTCCTACAGACCCAAAATTATAGGGACAGAGCACAAGAAACAAGGGATCCAGGGACACAAAAAGACCTTCGGTTTCAGGGCGTTAAGATAAAGGAAATCGTCCTCTTACCCTTGTAGTTCCACTTGACGTCGGGATGAGCGGCTACAATAGCCCGGACCATACGAGCTTGAGCCTCGTAGGTCTTGTAGTTGGCTTTGGCATTTGCGGGGGCCATAACTTCGGTGGAAAGGTTTCTAAGGACTTGTAAGTTTATTGCAAAGAGTAATAGCAGTAAGTTGGTTGATAGCGAAATCGAGAAGTAATATTGAGAATGACTCTGAGGATTGACAAGTGGGATGATACCGGCTCGCGAGGCGGCGCAACAGAGGGAAACTGACCTTGATCAAGGAATGACTAACAGAATATCTGCTAAAGTGAGGTGAGCCGATGCGTTAGCGACGTCGGTCTTTATTAGATAGAGTAAAGTGTCAATAGAAGAAGAGATATGTTGCGATATAGTGATGCGACGTTGGGATGAGAGAAGAGAAAGATGAAGAGAAGATGAAGAGAAGATTGATGAAACCTGAGAGTGCGGGGAGAAGAAGAAATGATGAAAAGAAGTTGTGACGTAATGAGAAGAAGAGAAAGAGATATATCACGACTTACTTGGAATAAAAAAGCGATCAAAAGGTGAAGGAGATGGGTGAGACCGCTTGCAATGCAGATTTGCGATGCGATGTGTAATGTGAAGAAGTTGGAGTGAAGACGAAAGAAGGCGGAGGAAGATGTACAGCAGGTTCTGATAGTGATTCACGATTAAAGGTGGTAAATCCTAAAGTTATTAAGAGATGGAAAATTCGGCGGCCACTCAAACGAGTTGCGCAGCTGTTTCCACACTGGGTGAATAGTAGTTGAGGACAATGGATATCAAACTGCGATTTGAGGTTAGTTGCTGGGCGACCAACTATGCAAAGACTGAGGCGGCGACCTGCCTATCACAGCCTGTTTGACCCAATAAAAAGGACAACAGAAGGAATTGAGATGAAGGAAACGAATTCGTTCAATAAGTCGAGTTCTGAGGAAAAGGCCGTAGAAGAACAATACGATTGAGTGATCCGCTGTTTTCAGTGTTTGTTGACTTGTAAGGGTCCAATTGTATAAGAACTGTGGGGGTCAAGTTATGCCACTGCTGCAGCAGTGTCACACCAGAGGAGACTTGATAAAGCTCGGGTAGTATGTGAATAGTTCAAGCAGATAGAAATAGAGCGAATTGAACGACTTCGCGGCCGACAGAATGTAATCAATATGAATATTGATTATCTCCTGAATGAGTTGACGTAAAGAGTGACAGAAGTAAAAGGGGCTGGGAAATGGCAACGTTTGTGAGTGCTGTGAGGCATAGATAGTCCAGTACTTAGAACAGAGGAAAATAATCAGCAATGAAAGCAAAGCTCACAAGAATTCACACAAGCTAACGGACCTGACACTACAATTATATTATTCAAAGTTCTATTGTATTTCTTGGATGATACTGCTCAAGTTACGCATTCAGCTGTTGATTCATATACTCTTTAGGCATGTACCCAGCTACCAGAACATAACGGTGGTTGAATGCTACCGTAGCTGATGGAGGTGAGACTTTGCCTCGTGCCTGTTTCAGAAACAAACCAGGGTCCATAAGGCCCAGCCCAAAGCCGAGACCCAGCAATTGCTAGGCTTGCGTAATTTGTGAGGTCCTTCTAAACTAGATGAGATGGAAGACATGAAGAATTCGTATTGCATTCAGTCAAAATGTCTTCTTCATGTTATTTCTTGGCTTATCGACTCGGCTTTGCTGACCCTGCGAAGCCTGACTGTCATCGCCTTTTCAAGCTGGCATTACTTCTCATCCCTCCTCTTTCAGAAACATCTTCTCTCTATCCTAGACTTTCTGGCGACTTTCCACTACAGCAGCTTTAAACTCAGATAGACGCATCAAGATCTGACATCACTATCATTAGATCGTTTATATAATCATAGGCGAGGGCACCTTATTTGGCCTCTTCAGCACCAGCGAATGGGGCAGGTCGTCGTGTCGGGGTAAGGCTTCGGCTATGGCTTCGCGTAGTTGACTTAGGCGCCTCCCACTCAACCATGGGATGCTCCTTGATTTGCCCTGGCTCCTCAGGAGCATTGTAAAGCAAGTACTGGAAGCCAAGGAAGAAATCGCACGAAGCCTGAAACATACCCGAAATCTTGAACGACCAAGGGATCTCAGATTTCGATGTAAAGAACCAGAAAAGCTTCATCGTATCACCACCAATCCAAGCAGCCAAGACAGATAATCTTAGACCCTTAGATGACTTGGACCGCATATTTACCAAGATCTGGGGGATAGGAAGAGTCGCTTCCACACCAAGTCCAATGCACCCGATGGCGTTCGCATATACGGCGTAGAGTCCAGGCACCTGAGAAAGGAGAAGCTCCAGAAATACAAGGCCAGCAGCAAAGTACATAATAGCATGCCAGTATCTACGACCAGTTAGACCAAAAGAACCAACCCATAGACCGAATGGAAAGCCTACCGTCGGGGAGATCGCCATTGCCAAAAGTTATAAGGGCGCTGGAAGCCCATCAAACCATCATCACCACCAGCAAATGGCAGCCCAGCCTCGCCGCCCTTGGTAGGTGGGGGAGGCCGGTAGTCAAGGGCGACTTTAAGGAGAGCTATTTGGACGATGACCATCAACAGCGACTGAAGGAGTAGACTCGTATCGTATTGCGCTTCAGGCCAGTAGAATATTCTATGTTTCGGGAAGCGCTGGTCAGCTGGATTTCGCGCTAATCGTATCGCGAGAAAAGCAATCGAACCTTAGGAAAGACGCAACAAGCATGATGAGAGGAATGTCGAGAGAGAAGCCTGCGCTGGTCTTGTTTCGATACATTGAGATTATCTGGTCTGCGTAGGAGAGGATGGGCGACATGACGATGAAGAAAGGGGCCACCCAGGCCGTAAGCTCCATTAGCCATGCCACAATTCCAGGCTCCATGTTGTCGTTATTTCAAAAGGAGGGAATCGAGCCGAGCGTAATTGACAAGATTTCGTTGGATAGGGCTTCGACGCGACTGATGATCAAGACGAAAATAAATAGGATTGTGTTGATGACGACGACACCTTCAATCGAACAAGAAAACGCTGAAGATTACCCAAATTAGCCAATCGATAGGTGGCGAAGAGAAGCGAATGACCTAAATGCCGGAAACAACAAGAGGCTGAAGAAAATGAGGTTTGAAGTAAGAAACAAAATTCCAAGTGAGAAGAGGCGTTGGGGAGTGGATGCATGGATAAAAGGGAGGTCAAATCGACCGAGAGACAGTCTAGACGTTGGGCAATTTCGATAATGGCCGTTCTAGAAGGGTGGTTGACCAATCATGATAGGCGCCGAGGTGGACATTGGTCATCCCCGCTGAAGGTTCAGTGTACTGCACAGAAGCTTAGCTGGAGGCTCTGTCTGGAAGCCAAGCCCCTAATACTGCCCTGACAGTAGCAAAGACAAGGCGGGCCGCGGCTGTCGGCACTTGGACAAGTTATGTTATCCAATGGGAGACTAATTAAGCCACATGGATAGTCCCAAGGACCTGGGATTAATCTCCATTCCAGGACATATGCTCAGTCCGGATTGGCTGGTCGTGTTCAAAGCAATCGAGACACGCGTTCCCTCTGTATCTCTTCGTGTCTATTAATATCGTCTGCCGGTCTCGTAACTCTCGTCAATCTGTATGAAACAGTGATCGCAGCCGCTTTGTCTTTGAGGCTTGTCTCACGAGGTACCATTTTTCTCACCTCCATTGACAACCAGCGGAAATTGCGACCGAGTTTTTGTTATGATCACCCTCGAAATGCTTTGGTCAGTGCTTTTCACTATTTCCGCTTGTGGAATAAAATCGGAAGGAGAGATCTTGTTTTGTTGGCTGTGGCCACATGTGACAACTTTCCCATTTGAGGCAAAGACACCTAGTAGTTGAAGTTGGGAACCAGCATTCCTATGTCCAGAAGGCCTGGGATCGGCAAGTATTGTCAGTCCTTCAATTGCACTGACGACCTTAGCATTATAAATCACCAAACAATAGGTAGTCAAGATAGCCCGTGTCACGATTTCAGCGCACAATAGATGGACAATAGAATTACACACAGCACGCAGAGAGCTCAGTCCTGGGGTACACGTGAGCCTCTTCGACGTCTCAGACCACGTAGTCACTCGTATGATAGACAGTAAACTCGTTTATGTAATTACGGAGGCCGTGGAATACCTGCAAACCGCTACACACTATCCTGCAAACGCCAGAAGACCAAGTGACTGACGGTGAAACCCCTAAGATATTAGGTTGTTGGAATACAAGAGAAGACAGGTCATTATCGCCGGAATGTCTCACTTTTTAACTCCCAAAGTAGCTTTTTGTTCATTCTCAGACCTTCCTTGCATTATGCTTGACTGTCATGTATGGATTTGGATTTGTACCAGTGAACCTGGACTCTGCCACCAACAGAATGCCCTGCAACTACAATACAAAGCCGAGAGGCAAGCCAACTCTTCAATAATAATCAAGTAGTTCTCAGAAGATGAGGTAGCCAAGAAAGGGTTGGAAGGATCTTACAACATACTACACTTATCCGCTGCATATTATCCATAATATGCCAACCTCATAAACACCATCGACAGTGAACATACAAGCATATCAAAGATCCAATACCAATAGCATAAGTTCAATGGAGAGCTTTGAAGCGGAAAAACTTCACAGACTTCTAATCTTTGCCAGATCACCGGGTTATGGGCCGTTGGCTACCCATCAAAACGCAGTTCTCTCCTCGTCTTAGAGACTTGGACTAATCCCCTTGACAATACATAATTAGTCCCAGGCCGTGGTATTGTTCTCGGTTGCTGCCTGTTTTCTTATTCGAACTTCGGAGGGATCTATTGTTGTCCTATTGTTGAATCGGTCGGCAGCGCCGTGCCAGTGGCAGCTGGGCACTCTATTGTTTCTCTCATCTTCCTCCATCTCCTTTCTCTGCCACTGCCAGCCCCATGCCGCATAAAAACCCTTCACTTTTTCCTCTCCTCTCTACTGATTACATCTGCATCTTTCTCTTCTGCAAAATCAGAAATCTTTCCCTGTCTTCTCTTTTCTTCTCTCGCATTGCATTACCCATCACATCCGAATCGCCATGGAGTACACGACTCCCGAGAGACGAGAGCGTCCCTCTCGAGCTGCAGCGCCCAAGACTTTCAAGGATACTGAAAGTGATTCTGATGAGCCTATCGCCCCACGCTACCGCTCAGTTTCTTCCACAGGAGCTCGCGTTATTCACGCTAAACATGAGAATGCGAACTCTGGCTCTGATCCGGCAATCAAGAGTTCTCCTCTAGCCACCATAAACCAGGCCACCTCACCTAAGAAGCGAGCTTCCATCGATGATGATGGTGACGATGCCGCTTCCCCCAGCAAAAAATCGCGAAAGATTATTCTCAAGACCAACAAGTCTGCGGCCGCCAGCAGCAATGCTGCCACCCCTCAGCCAATCACGCCTGCTCTTTCGCAGATTGAGGTTTCGCCATCTGGCAACATGCCTGACATTCAAGAGATACACGACAGTCTGACTTCAATTCAGAAGCGGCTTTCGTCGACCCTTTATATGACTAAGGTTGCTGTTGAGCTTGACGCGGCCAAGAAGAAAATCGCCTCCCTTGAAAGCCAACTTCTCGAGGCTAGCTCATCACAGGACAACAATTCCAAGCTCGAAGAGTGTGAAGAGGAACTCGCCAATTTTCTGGCCAAAGAACAGAGACTGCGCAACGACAATGTCGAGCTAAAGAGAAAGCTCAAGGAATCACAGGCTTTCAACATGGAGCTGAGAATCGACGTAGCCAATTTGCTTGACGAAAGAGATCCTCACTTGAACGATGCGTTCAAAATAACCGACGATGAAGTCGAACGGGAGTGGAACGGAATCAGATACAAAATCTTCAACTTTGTTTGTCAGGTCCTCACAGTAAAGCCTTTCCGGATTTCGCCCCCCCGAGGTACGAACCACAACGAAGTCGAAGCCCTCAAGACGATGCAAAAGAAAAACCCTGGGCTGGCGAAGTTCTATTTCGAACAATATATCTGGAAGCGCCTCGTTCGTTATGTTTTCCAGGGCGAGGCAGGTACTTTTGGTGGTCCTACAGGCCAAGCTTTCCACAGGTTTTGCTTAGACATATCAGGTATGATCTCCCAGCCTCGCCCGTCCGTTCTGATTTGTTGTACTAACAAGCCGCAGAGATCGACTGCCAGAGTATGGAGGAAATGAGTCGCGTCAAAGCCCATACTGCAAAGTTCTTGAGCGAGTCGTCCGATGCCGGTAACACTACTGAGATAAACAGAATCACTCGAATGATGCACAATGAGTTGTACATCTTCATGGACTCCACCAAGAAGGAATCGGCGGAAGGGTGGCTTGGAGGCATTGTGAACAAAGCGGTCAATTTGAACACCAGTTTCCTCAAGTCTAGGGCGTTCTTTGTGACAAACTGGATCGGGGATGATGAGGAGATCAACTTTGACGACCTCGATGTTCGCTTCAAAACTGGTAAAGAGAACGGAGAGCCAGTCCTAGGGGTTAGGATCTCGCCTAGACTCGGCAAGATTGGTAATGCCGATGGTGAGTTCTTTAACTCGACCAACGCCATGGTGATTTGCAAACCCATAGTCACGCTGAACTATGAATGATGGACACAGACCTTTTGATTCGAGAATGCCATATCATTTTCGGGTTGGGAAATGATATTGCTGAGTTGTTCATGAGGATTTCGGTAATGAGTATGGGCCAAGGATAGGTCAAGTTTATGGTCAGTATTGAGAGGAACAGACGAGATAGATGGTCTGGAAAGAAGGGTATGTACCAGAAGGTGATGACAGGGGGATCGTCACTTGCAGCTGATCACGATTGTATCCCTGGTTCTCACTACCTGTAGATGATGGAGATAACTCAATTAAGTACTAGCATTAGCTCAAGTAAGAATAAGTTTTGAGAAAACCCTTGTCTTTTTCTTTTCTTTTTAGATCTGTTGGTGATGGGTTGGTGATGTTACATTGTCGTTGATCTGATAAGAGCTGATCTGAGGTTGAGCTTGTAAAGTGGGCTGGAGTAACATCATGGATGCCTCAGGCCCTCCACGTGTTGGACACCGCTCAATCCAAGGGTCCAGTCCACTACTCCCTGTCCTGGCAGTGCCAACCCGATCGATCTCCTATCAAGCCAAAGATCAGGCTACTCTTCCTTGCATTCTCCCCTCTACAGTCCTTTTCTATACCTAGATGATACCGCATTGACAAGCAACCAATCAAAAGGTACAACCCCCTCTTCCATGATGAAACTCCTCAGCTAACCTCAACCTCCAACCACAGCTCTATATCTAATCATGTCTGCTATCGAACAAGATGCGCCCGCGACCATTGCGCCCCAAAAGTCAACTCCTACTTTCGACCCCAAAGATGTGACTGTCATCTTCGTTCTCGGCGGCCCTGGCGCTGGTAAGGGAACTCAATGCTCCAAGCTCGTCTCGGACCACGGCTTCTGTCACCTTTCAGCTGGTGATCTTCTGCGTGCTGAGCAGGAGAGACCTGGTTCTCAATATGGAGACCTGATTAAGGACTATATCCGAAACGGCCTCATCGTTCCCATGGAGGTGACTATTGCTCTCCTCGAGAACGCCATGGCTGCAGACCTTAAGGCGAAGGGTTCGCAGAAGGGACGCTTCCTCATTGACGGCTTCCCCCGTAAGATGGACCAGGCTGTCAAGTTTGAGGAGACGGTGTGCCCCGCCAAGCTTGTCCTCTTCTTCGATTGCCCTGAGGAGGTCATGGAGTCTCGTCTTCTCGAGCGCGGCAAGACCAGCGGTCGTGAGGACGACAACGCCGAGAGTATCCGCAAGCGATTCCGCACTTTCATTGAGACCAGCATGCCTGTTGTCGACCGTTTTGAGGAGGTTGGCAAGGTTCTGAAGCTTGATGCTACCCCCCCTCCTGATGAGGTCTACGCCAACACCGAGAAGGCCCTTGCTGAAAGGTTGGGCCCTGACTTCTAGCAATAGAGTGGTATGAAATTGGAATTGCGTATATTTGGGAGGAGCTGTCCTGGAGTTAGGCCCTTATAGAAATAAAATTCACTAATATTCATGTTTCCAAGCCTGTAAAAAGATTACTTTCTTATGTCTCGAATAATAGAATATTCTTGATTACCATGTCGAGTCGAGTGGATATGCTGAGAATGTGACAGTGTACTGGAATCTGATAACATTAACACACCTTCAATTGACGCATCTCACGTAACTGCTATGAAAATCCATGTATATTTGTTGACTAATCGATAAAAGGGTATATCTAACTACTTTAACAAGGTCCAACGCTCACATTATCATAACGATAATACTGTCATGTCTAATCCTGACAAACCTGAAACAATCAATTATCATCATACATCTTCATCAAACCAGCCTTGATATTCGTCATCTGACTCCTATGCATTCGTTCATCGTTCTCCAGTGCAAGAATGCGCTCCTGCATAGTGGCAATTTTGTCATCCTTGGTTTTCAGGCTTGCCCGTGCAGAGCCACGGCCGAGAACGATGCCCTTGGTACGACGTGCCGCAGTTTCCAAAATACACTGCACAGATGACAAAACGCTCTGATCGATCTGTTGGCCTCGCAAAAGATTCATGACTTCGTCTGTCACGTCGAAACTCGTCTCGGGAGGGCTGCTCGAAGGGGGTTCCTGTGCCCTGGAGGGAGTCTTTGAAGGTGTCGTGGTGGCTGATAAAGTCGCAGAAGACATTGTGTCTGAATACCGTGAGGGGGTATCCTCGAAGGAGACTTGCTTCTGTCTCTTAGAGTCGCTTGTGGGAAAAAGTGTGCGCGAAACAGAAGGTGTTGGCAATCCTGATATCGCATCGTTTGAGCGAGCGGTGGTTGGTGTGGTGAACCGCCCCTGGGCAGCCTTCTCGGCGCTTTTATCCGCGATAGCGGCCATTTGTCGTTCTTCATCCGACTCAATGTCACTGAAATCATCTTCATCTTCTTCGAAGACACCGTGCCGTCTCTTGGACGAACCACGACTGGGTGTATGGACAGCTGCAGCAGGTGGAGAGGGCAGCTTTGAATGATCTAAAGCTTGAGTCCGGTTTCTCACAGATTTCGACATTGGGGTATCAGGCTCCGATTCTTCGCCAGATTGTGTGCTCGCATCATCATTGTCATCGTCACTCTGACGCCGACTCGGAGCCACTTGGTATCCATACGACACAAGTGATTGCTGCGTCATGGGCGGGGGTTCAGATTTGGAAGATTCACTGCCTCTTCGGGACGCCTTCAATCCAGACTCGCGTACTTTGGCCTCATCCCTCCAGAGAAAAAAGTTACAATCATCGCACTTCCAGAAGAGCTTGCCATTATTCGGCCCAGACTTCTTGACTTCACGAAGTGTGGCTTTCTGACGGGGCTCACAATTGCCTTCAGAGATATCAGACTTCCGTTCAAACACAAAGTGAACAGCTTTGTCACTTACACCACCAGTGCCCATCGCTATAGCGGCCTTTGGGCATGCGCTTCTTTTGCGATCTCGGGGTCTGAGGGTCTCTTCGACTCTTCGGCCTTGGTGTTGACACCATGATGAAGTTGGCGTTGGCGTAGTAGCCAAGATAAAATTATACTCAAAGTAATGATGAAAGACAGATATTTCCTCTTCAACAAACAAATGATTGTCATTGAGAGTACAGAGTGCGTCAACGTTGAAGTGGGAGCTACCGTTGAAGTATGTTTGGTCGGTACCTGATGAACTCATGCGGGGTGCGAGTGCAAGCACTTAACCTTAGACAGAACTGAGGTCAGGGATAATGTGAGAGGCTGGTTAGCTGGTAGTTGAACCAACCAACCAACCACCTTGTTTCATAGGGTGTTAGCCAAGCAAAGCTGTTATTCGAGATTTCTATGGTCTTTGTTCGCTTATTTTCGACATGATCGATAATTGTAATCAAATTATCTGGTCTCATTGCATACTCAAGTCTTTGAGTTTATATAGGTATACCGGACACACAAGGTTTAGGCGAGGGATCTAACTCTTTTACGAGACTCTTTTAGACGAGTGCTATCTAGGTTGTTACTACAATCATAGGATCTTGCTCTTTAAATGAACTATGAAATGATATCTAACTAGTGCTAGCCCCTTGTTTGACCAGCCCTGACACTGATAGATCTACCTAATCGTGACAAAGAAGACCATCAGGATCAACCACCAGTTCTCAATAGTAGAATAACAACGAATTCAAAATCACCTTCCATCTTTGTCTGCTGATGGCAAGTGTATTCTTCCTATGTATATACAAAAGCGGTCACGTGATCACTCGTTGCTAGTTCTCGCCTGATTTTGCCATGACGATCTCATGCCTCAATATGATCCCACTTGAACTCATCTCTACAGACTTCATTAATCGGTTTCCTTGCTCGCCTGGCTTTCAAACGGACATACACGGACTATATTCATACAATAGTGTGAAGTAATTCAATCTTGATCTCACACAATGGCTTCTCGGATGCCCCTCCTGTCTGGACGCTTCGTCGCTTCGGCCTCAAGACCCAGCCCTCACCCATTCTTTTCTCTGGCCATTCAAAGCAGTCGTTGCTACTCTTCACAACCTCCGAAACCCCGCCGAAATGACGAGGTCAAGTTTTGGCCATTTCTGGTTGTCATTTTGGTGGGAACAGGAGGCTATGTCGCCCTTGTCAATCGACGAAATGGTAAGTTTGGCTTCTCCACGTCTAATCTCGATGTTTTCCATGGAGGTAATTCGCATTGATGACGCTGTTCTGCAGTAAAAGCTATATGTATATTCTTTTTCCATCCACTCATTGATTGTGAAAATATCTCTCACTTATCATGTCGCTAACTCATCCATAGGACGGATACACAACCCAGATCCTCACAAAAAGTTCACATCATCCTTCTAATGTCCTCATTCTGTTGTACCTAAGAGATCTGCAAAGCCAATAAAACATGTACAATACCAGACCAAACCTCGTCTCACACGGCCCTCTTCACAAGACTGGCTTTGTGTTTAACGTGCATTCATTTTTTGATTCTATATTTGAAGAAGAGTGTCATGACACTATCTTCGCCTCAATGCTGGGAAGGTAGAAGACCAATATGTTCATGAAACCGGCTACGCCATTCGCATTAGCAACCCTTCGTCGCTGAATTCTCTCTCATATGCCCAACGATGTATTAACACAAAGCAGGTATAACAATGTCCCCGATTCCCAGAAAAAGCCCCCTCATATTGCTTCCCCACGACTGCTCTAGTCTCGTTTTTCGTCATATCCTGGCATATGCCTTTTTGTTTTGCCTTGTCTAATCGTCATCTTCCGTTCTCTCCCGTGGCTCCCGGGGCTCGCGAGGTTCGCGAGGTTCGCGAGGCTCCCGGTTTTGGTTCTGTCGGCGTCGGCCACCATCCTGGTTGCCACTAACACCGGCATTGGCGATCTTACGCTCCAACTCTTGGATCTCACGCTCCTTCTGAGCCTTGGCGTTGGCCTGCTCCTGACGCAAAACACCCAGGACGTTTTGCAGGGTTGTCCTCCAGTGGTCAACTCGGTTAGCCAGCTCCTGGTATTGCTTCTGACCAAAGACACGGTATGTGACCTTGTGGACGAGAAACTTTTGGCGTTGCTGGGAAAGCTTGCCCTCAACAAGACCGGCACGGATCACATCAATAGCCCACATCTCAATCTCGTTCTCGGGAATCTGGAGAGCCTTGGTGATCTTAGAATACTCAATCTCGCGGCTGGGGGTAGAAGCGGCCAGGCTGGAGAAAGTAAGGAGGCGCATCTTGCGGTGGAGCTTCTCGTGGTCCAACTTCTCCTTCTCGACCCAGCCCTGGTGCTCGTCGTTGAAGTCGTTATAATCCTCGAGGTCCTGCTCAGCAAAGATGTCTAGGAGTTGCGAGTAAACGGGGTGTGAGTCGCTTAGGGCCTGAACGCTAGGAATGGCCCGCAGGTCTTGGAACAGAAAGTGGTTGTTTGAGGTGAGTGCCTTCTTGACGGCACGAAGAGATAGTCGCTGGGCCTCCTCGGAGGAAATGGCGTCACCATCGAATGTTCGGAGAGCCTTGACGACGTACTCGTAGGCTTGTCTGTCAGATAATTAGTAGTTTGTTCAGCAGGCCAGCTACACTGGTACGATCACTATCTGAGACATCTCCGGAAATGGTTCCAAACAAAACCCGAGTCGCAAATAGAAAAGCTCTTGCACACAGCACATCGAGGGTACAACTTACTGCTCCTCGCCAGCCTCAATGGCAACCTCAGCGACCTCCTCGTAAATCTTTCGCTGGAAATCAGCATCCGTGCCCCAGGTAGCGAGCCACTCGGGAAGCTTATCGAGATATGTGCGGAGACTCTCGAACATGCCGTGGGCCCTCAAGAACTTGAGGATCTCCATAAAGACGCGGGCGCGGACGGGGTCGGCTGGGTCGAGCAGGTTAAAGACAGTGGTAAGGGCGTTGAGTGACAGGCCGGCGCCGTGAACGGGAGAGTTGAGGAGAGGCTTGGCAAAGGTGGTGCAGAGGGTGGGCAAGAACTTCTTGGGGTCGGAAGACATCAGGACGAGATGGGTCATGAGGTTGGAAGCGGCGGTATACTCCTTCTCGGGGACAGTGTTAAGGGCTCCAGAGGCAGAGACCAGCTTGGAGATAACGTCCTCTTGAGAAGGGGGTTTCTCCTGGCTCAGAAGCTGCTTGGCATCCTCAGCCTTAAGGTATTCGGCCATCTCGGTAGCGAGGTCCTCGAAGGATCCATCGACAAAGACCAGAGTGGGCTGGCCGGCAGTCTTGGTTTCGGCCATGTTTGCTGCCTTTGACTCCCTCGCGGGGATGTGAGTTCGATATAAAGAATTCGGTCGTCGTCGAGTAACTCGTTCCGGCTTGAGCGATGCGGACGAGGACGGAGAGAACAGGAAAAGAAGCGAACTCCGGGGACGCGCGGGGGGACGATCTCGAGGCGTTTGTAAGGTCGACGAGCGGAATAATGTGAAGTTTCTCGTCCCAGGCGAATAGCCCTCTCTGGTGGGGCCTTCAGAACCCCGCCAGAAACTTAGGTTTTCTCCAACCTGGTGTATGTGTGGGCGCTAAGCGATAAGTCACGTGGAGATAACAGACCTTCATGAAAGTCGCATCTGGTCCAACCATCTCAGCTCTCAATATCTTCATCTTGAACAAGCTACCTAAATATCTCTTGTAAAGTAAAGTTGAATCATCAGTCATTCCCGCACCGTTATACCTTAGGTTTCAAAATCGCTCCATATCCAGGATGATGACGAAATGGCCACCGTTGACGAGCGTCCTGATAGTGAATCCACAAGTGTTGGTCTGTTAGATGTCCATGAGGAAATAAGAAAAAAAGGAAACAATATATATGCTGGGCAATCCCACTACCCTTTGCTATTCATGCATGTATCTTCTCGCACCTGTATACTGTTTCCAGTCTAGATATCTTTTATTTCTCTCCGCTTTCCTATTTCACCATTAAGGAAGTCATGCTACTATCACTCCCTTTTGCCTGTATCTGAAGCTAAGTTTATAGTGTTTCACAATATGACAATGCATCTCGTGTCTTTATTGAGTTGATAATGAAAAACAGTAGGACTTTTGGTACGTTTCAAATGGTTACTAATGGCTGGCAGGTAGCCCTTCTCAACAGATCCTTCTCCTTCTCCTCCAGATAAGTCAAAACGTAGGCATTGGGAGAAACAAACCAAAAACAAGTTATCAAGTACAAACACCAACGGTCCCTGATGTACCATCTCTATAGAAGATACTCCTTCAAACAGCCAATATCAAAAATTAACCCAACAGGCAAAAACACCAGAACAAAGCCGAAAACCCCTAATCCCGCATTCTCGACTCAAAAATTCCGAACTCACTGATTTATCGCTTAGCCTTGCTCGCTTTGATCTTCTCGCCATTATCACCTATCGGGTAAATGCTCGAATCATCGTCCGCAAATAATTCTTGGTCACCCTTACCTCCCATCTCTATGAATTCGTCTGGTGCCCGTTGAGCGGCAGGGTCAGACTCCTTAGAAACATTGGTAACGCGACCTTTGTTCTTCGAGAACACCTTGACGGGGTTCTTATCCTTGCCGACCTCAAGCTGAGCAGTGACCTGCACAGTGTTGAGAGATGCTAGCAGAGTTCGCTCACGGGCAGGAGCTCTCCGATTGACCTCAAGACCTGCAATGCCTCCGACGAGACCGCCAGTGCTGTCATTAACACCGGGGCTACTCTGTGTAAGCCAGGGGTGTTGCAGGCACTGGTCAATCGTGAATCTCTTCTCGGGATCAACAATCAACATAGAGTCGATAAGGTCAACTGCTCTATATTAGCAACTGCATAATCTTTCTGAATATTCTATTCACTTACGGGCTGGGTCTCCCACAGAGTCCCAGTAAGGCGAAGGGTAATCAAATCGGCCGCTTCTGATCTGCTGGGATAGTGTGAAGGGGAAGTCGCGCGAGTAGAGCTCATCGGAGAAAGGTGGGAAACCACACAAGCAAATATAAAGAACAACTCCCAGAGACCAGACATCGACGGCCTTTGTGTACTTGCGTTGCTTGGAGTCGGCCAGAATTTCGGGTGCAACATAGCTGGGAGTTCCGCACAGTGTGGTTGTGAATGATTCTTCCCCAATAATCTTGGCCAGGCCAAAATCAGCAAGCTTCACATGCAAATTCTTGTCAACCAGCAAAATATTCTCAGGCTTGATATCGCGATGCACAATGTTTCGTTCATGCTTAAAAGTCACAATTAGTCCTGCACAATCCTTACAGGACCTCGGAAGTGGAAAGCGATAACTTACCAAGTACTTGATACCTTGGAAGAGTTGCACAAACAACTTCCTCGACTCGTCTTCGCTCAGCTTCTGCTTCATCACGATGTAGTTGAAAAGCTCTCCCTCCGGCGCCAACTCGAGCACCAAATACACACGATCACGCTCATTGAAGGTATCCTTTAGGCACAGAACGTTGGGGTGGCTAACACCCATCAGTACACCGATTTCCTGCTGCAGGCCCTCCGTCTTTGAGCGGTCCTCCATGCCAGGGTGCTTTGTGAAAATCTTGACTGCGAAGCGCTGACCAGTGGCCTTCTCGACACATAGATAAACCTCAGCAAAGTGGCCTTTTCCAAGCTTCTCCAGAAGAGTGTACTGTTGCAGAAATGCGCTTGTCTGTCGACTCTGAGGGTAGCGGAAGACAAACCGCGCCTTGCCGTGGACAGCAATCTCGTCTTGCTCCTCAAGTTCCCGGCGCTGGTTTCGGCCTACGATGGCTTCGTTGACATATGTCCCGTTGCTCGACAGATCCTCAACAATTGCGACAGCGTCGTTGCCCTTATTCTCGGTGAAAATAAGGCAGTGTCGGTTTGACACAATACCATCGTTGACAACAATGTCTATTCGGAAGTTAGTGACAAGAAACTGACGCAAGATCATTCCAATACTGACCACATTCGGGGTGACGTCCAATCAGATAACCACCAGAAGAGACACTCTTCTCCTTCTTCTTCTCAAAGGCTTCCTCATCTTTCATCGCAGCGGACTTGCCGTTCTCGTTGGTATGTTTCTTATTATCCTGCTTAGCGGAATCGGCCACTGTGTCCGGCAGGGGGCATGCGCTTCGTTTTTTCAGGACTATGGGCTTGTCACCGTACTTCGGATCAAGCGGAACGAGGTATCCCCAAACGCCTTCGCGAATCTCGTCTTCGATGTCGTCGGAGATGGCAGGATGGCGATCAACGAACTGACTGAGCGGCTGAGTGTCTTGAGGTGGTGAAGATAGCGCTTGGCCTTGAGAGTATGTGTCTTCAGTCTTCTTAGGGGTTATCTCGTGTTGCTTCTTGCCCGGGGGAGTCGCGGTAGGCTCCTTGATAAGCTCGTTGGAGTCATCGGTAAGGTGTGTGAGAGGTGATGGCAGATGTTGCTTGTTGACGATTGGCGTCTTTTCTGGATCAGCGTCGAGGCGCTCAGCTCGTCGAGGTTTCTTAGTCTCAGTCTCATCGTCTGGCAGCGAGCCCTGCCAAGCCAAGCAAGTCAGTAATTGTAGGCGACAGATGGCGCGACACGAGATGGCACGATGGGCGCAAAAGGAGTCTCGAAAAAGCAACCTTTTGGCCACGAGCAGAACAGAATGTGAATCTTCTCGGAAAAGAAAAAAAAAAAAGTCAAAGAGCAGGGAAGAGACTAACGCGCGGGCGCTTCAATTGGCTCTTCTCGGGTTGCGGAGCCATGGCGATAGACAAGAAGGACGAGTATATATGCGTGAAGTCAAAGAGGAACCAGGTGAAATAGTTCACGATGAGCTGACACAAGTTGCCGAGCCAAGAATAAAGGATGCTGTCCGGTGGGGACTCAGGGTGAATAATGATGCCTTGATGAAGGGTAAGGATGAATAAAAACTTATTGACAGAAGGAAGTTGGAAGCGAACAAGGGCGTGAATTGAGCCTGGAACAAGAAAAGGTTATGGTGGTGTTCACTTGACGGGGAGATTGTGGAGGGAGCCTAGAGCTAAGGTAAGCTAAGGTGCTTGGTTGCGACAACTGCCTAGAAGTGGTACATTAAACAGCACCTTTGAAGTAGATCCGATCCAAGCCACTTTTAGCAGCCCCCCCAGGTGGTCGAGAGAAACGATGAGTCGAATCGAGTCACAGTCGATGTTCAATCCGGATTTGTTTAAAACTGAACTTCAAATATATGCCAGTGATAGGTTGTTTTGTCTGGTCAGAATAGCTCAGATATGAAGTGCTCACTTGGTCTGCGCAGGCGAGAGAGTCACGCTTATTATTATGGCCATATTCGCCTCGTGGAATTGTCCATGACAGCATCGGTCTCCTTGTCTCTCACCTGTAAGGGGTGGGTCGGCAATACCATACCCACTGAAGAATGGATCTCGGCTTTACGTTCCAGTGGAGCAAAGCCTCCTCGAAGGCTCTACTACCGCAGCAAAACTAGGTACCCTTAGAACTGCTGCAATATGCCTTGCAGGTGGGTCTGAAGCTCTCATCCGATTCCTCCAAATCGTCAGTCAAGATGACATAACGGTTTCGAGTATACAATTATACCAAGATCGAGATATCAGCCCATGCTTAACCTCCAAATGATCTAAACTCTTCCTTAACTCAATCAACTATGCACGCACATTACGTCTATCCACCCACTATCAACCCCATGGCCCAATCTCATTCCTCAAAATCGTCATCCGCCAGTCTCCAGTCACGTTGTCCGCCAGTATGAGACATTTGCCTGCCCACACGACGCTTATTCCTAACCTCTACTGTCACGAGCGTCATATGGAGCCATCTAACCTTAGCCTTTTCAGTAGTGATTTTTAAACAACAGTTATCGTAACGGATCATTCTCCCAGTCAAAACTATAGACGTATTTCTAGATAGGACATAGGGTCGTTCAGCCCTACCGTAGTCTTGGGTATACAGGTCATGGCATCTTCAGCTGCAAATCTTGGCTTCAACTCGACATTACCATTATTCAATATCATCAAGCCCTATCTCTTTCCACAAAGTAAGCAAAGCTCAGGTTATCAACAGAAACCTGTCAATAACCAATGACCTAGCGTGTCCACCATGATGCTCTACACGCCCAATGTACCGCTCTCTCTCATCTGCCTTGATCCAAAATAACATATGCTCGTGTCCTTCTTCTCTCCCGTGTTCTTTCCTAAGTCACTCGGTCTCCAGAATGGCTCTCCCATTCGCATGGTATGGACAAAGCCATTATCAACGTGAACGCCAGTAAACTCCTTTGCGCCACCCCTGTCTTCTGTCAAAATACCTACCGTCTTTCATTACCAAATAGAGTTCATCGCCCGTTAAAATAATCCATTCCAGGGACTAAGTCGTTTTCCGTCCAGCTTGCGTGATCGGGGGCCATTGTTTAGGTAGCAACATGAACTTAAGGCTGCCAGTGATTCCTAGGGTCCGGATTCCTATCTCTCAGGGATCGGAGATCTGGCCAACCTACCCCCTGTGCTGACTCGCTTCTGAAGCCTGGCTTCTTTCTCTCGCTGAAGCCTCTCAGCGGGACTCATGTTGCTAGGCAGTGATGGCACTGCATCCATCGATCCTTCAATGACCGTACGCCCACGCTTCTGCTCAACGTAGAGTTGGGCGAAACGGCCCAGAGGAAATGCTGGCATAGTTGCGGGAATCTCAGCTCCATTCTGGACCAACAACTCGGCCACGGGGAATGGCACAGTTTTCGCTTCCGCATCGGTTGCTGTGTGCGAAGTCCCAGGTGACGGAGCTGCCGGGTCTGCTGCGGCCAGAGCGAGCCATACAGCATGTGTACCCCTCATCTTGTCGACTGTGTTGGGATTGGCCTTGAGTGCTAATGCATAGAGCACCTGCTGTATCTCATTCTTCTTGATAGCTGCCAGCAGTGTCTCATCTGCTGTGCCGTATCGTGATAGCGTGGGCGAAATGGGTTCGACGAACGACCGATCCACATACTTTGATGTGATGAACCGGAGGCGTTGTTCCCGACTTGCCTGTGCGGTTGGCTTCAACGACTGGTCAAGCTTCGCCTCCCAAATCATGTTCGACACCCGATTCCCGATCAGCAGTAAAAGCTCGACAATATCAATGGTGAAGGACTTGATGTCCAGCGTCAAAGACCGCACCTTGCTAATATGGGTACCGAGCGATCGGTGAATGCCACTACACTCGATGCAAAGAATAATGCCCAGGTTAATCGATACCCACTCAACCTTGGACCCTGAGCCACAGTCAGCGCACCACAAGTTGCCTTGATCGTTGTCTCGGACCATCTGGAGCACCCTGTCAGGGTTCTCATCGTAGCCAGAGCTAGAGGTCCTAACTGCGCTTGGTCGCGCACCAACCGTTATCCTTCGGCTGGGTATTCCGGTGTTGGCGGTGCTGTGATGGTTTCCATGGCTCAGTGATTGTGTCTTTCCTGTGAGCACAGAACCAATATCTCTTCTCAAAGAGGTATCGCCATTGGATGAAGTTGGCTTCCCTTGATAACTGCGTCCTTCCATGGCGTTCTGTAAAGCATTGTTTATAGCTGTGATCCAGCTGTTCATGTCCTCTTCAGAGGTCGCCTGGTACACTCGTTTGAAACTGGGGGTGATGACTTCGAAGCAGAATCGTCGCTCCGCATTGCGGGCTTCTCGAACAGATGCCATACGAAGGTCGATAGGGTCAATGTGGAGATCAAGTTTCTGCTTCCAGTTACTGTACTCGGACAGCTTTCCCTGATCCAAAACGATCCAGAATCTATAGGTCATGTTAGAATAGGCTCGCCGTATCTCAGATCAAGGGGCTTACTTGTGCCAACCCTGTTTGTTCAAATTACGAGGGTCGACATGTCCTCCTGGTCTGTTGAGGGCCCACAGAAGCCCTTCTTTACGATGGGTGACGGCAGATGGCATATTATCTCGTTCCTCAAGATCCCGAATACCCTTGAATTTGGATGCAGCTGCAGGACTTCCAACAACTGTCTGGCCAAGACTACCTGGAGATCTGGACAATTCCACACCTGACGGAACATTCACTGACCCAGCATTTAGCTGAGAGCCCGTGCTGTCAGCACGGCCCAAATCTGAATCTGAGGTATTGCCTGTATTGCCGTTGGTGGCCGAGCCGATTGGCATATTACTTGCAGTGCTGCTTTGTTCGGGTTCCTTGTAAGGTGTGTTGCTCTTTTCAAGAAGGCGTCTCTTTTCCTCACGCTCCCTTCGCTGATACTGATATTCTTTGTCGGCTTCTTGAACTTCATTGGACAAAGCTTCTAGCTGTGGTAGAAGAGGCTCGATCTTCTTCGCAGTCTCCATAAAACCTCGTGTTTGAGCATCGGCGAACCTTGTCAGGTGGGACAGAACCTCTTGTTCCTTGCGGCCGCCGTGGAGGTCCTGCATGAAACTAGAATAGTCAAATCGTTTGAGCTCAAAGTTCCGCCGCTTGTTCTGGTACTTGGAATCAGCTTCCGCAAGCTTCTTGGCCTTGACCGAGTCCTGACGCTGTCCCAAGTAACGCGATACGTATGCATAGTAATCTTTACTTTCCTCCTCAAAGTCTCGCTTCTTTGACTCGGCCTGTTTGATGTCCACTTGGTATAATTTGGTTACGGGTTCAATAATGATCTTCTGCAGGTTATATGTGTTTCGTCGCTCATATGACAGGATTTCTCTAGCGATCTTATCAAAGTAGTGCTCCAGAGCAGGTTGGACGGCGTTGGCATTGGTTGCTGCAGCTTCTCGCAAAGCATCCACAAACGCAGTGAAAGCTTCGTTGGCTTCATTCTGACAAGAATGTGCATGGTCTGCCTTCTTCAGAACCTTTTTCATCTGTGTCCTCATGTTGCCTGTCTTTTGCTCGAGGGCTTTGAGAGTAGCCCGGAATACGGGACCGTCATCGCTAACTATGGATTCGTCGTTCGGCTTGGGACAAGCTACGTCAACTTTGACGGTTTCTTTGACTTGTGGAAAGCCGGGTGTAAGGGGCATTTCGGCCGTAGGAATAAGAGGCGAAACAGGCTCATCTATGATATCCGGGGCGGTCATGCGGGAGTCGACTGATTGGGTCGAGGCAACACGAATCTTAGGCGGAGATGCCAGAAGGAAAGGGGGTGATGGTGAGTTCGGATGGCTCAAAGTTGCGGGTGTGCCTGAAAAAGCATGAGCGGGTGAGGGATAAAGAGCATCTCGAGGGTTAGTACCTGCAACGAAGTAGGAGAAGCTAGCTAGCGTGTGCAGTCGATGAGCTCGAGGGTCATACTCGACAAACTATTGTTGGTTAGCACGCTTGCATGATATAAGAGGAATGGCGTAGTACGCTGCACGAGTTCCTCCAACCGCCCCCCTTATCCTCAGTGGGCTTTGGGGGCTTCCATTTCCATGTCCATTCGAAGGATACTGACGGGCTTCCCCCGGTAGAATAATCGCCTACCAATGCTACGTTGGCATTTCTATGAAGGTTCGGGTCGGCATGAAACTCTCGTGTCACCAAGTTCTCGACTTCTTTGAGATTCGAGGCGTAAACGTAGGTAAGACCCGATATACTGGTATCAATGGGGACAGATGCTGCTTCAGAGGAAGTGGCTGGTTGCGCAAGCTGTGCCTGGCGCATAACAAATGTGAAGGAGAATATGAGTTCGTCATCGTTGCTAAGCTTAATTAAGAAGTTCGGTGGTGCTGTTGGATTTGAAACATCGGGATCCTGTGGTCTGGTCAGTGTCGATGTCACATACAAAGGTCGCAAGCCGGCGCAAATATACCTGGACGAATTCTATGGGAGATGTGTCGCCGAGAGGCCTTTGGGCGGAAACTCTTGTAGCAGGAAATGCATTGGGAACAATGTTTACAGAAGTGCGCTTCCGTGGATTTGTAACGACCAAAGAGGATATGCTCACTGGGAAACAGAGTCGGTCAGTTGGTGACAAGCCACAATCTCGGCGCAGGCCTCCAAGGTAAAGGCGGGGAAAGGGCAGGACAACATACATCTATTCTGGTCTCTCAAGTAGAGAGCAGGCCCCTCCTCGGGCTTGCTGCTGACGATGCCCATCGTCAAGGTAGCTATGGAGTGCGGCGATGGTCAAGAGACGAGGAACGAATACAGTCGCGGCTAGGACCAGTAACTGGAGCTGTCGGGATCTTTATCAAGAATGGACTGGAGCGACGAACGAACGAACACACACTGGGGGGCGCACAACGACAGGCGACACTGTGACGGTACACCGTGACAGCGAGCTGCTGCAGCCAACAGGCAGAATAGCGCCGGTACGAAAAGTGGTAGCGCGGGGCTCAGGGCGGGACAGGGGAGGCCGTCATCTGGCGCTGAGCCAACCGAAGAGGCCCACTCGCACCTCAATTTGGTGTAGAGCCAGTATCAGACTCGTGTGGCTATTTGAGACCACTCGTCAATCGGCCGCCAGGAGTCAAGGTCCGATGGCTATGTCACTATTGTTGACTGTCGAGTATCCCGTATATAATGAATGCGACGACGTCGAAGGTGGCGTATGAATGTGGTGAAGTAGAGGGTGCGCGTTAAGTTAGACAGCTGTAAGTTGGAATGAAGATGAAAGAGCTGTTGCCTTGTCGTAGTCGTAATGCTATCAATGACAGGCTGGACGATGAAAGACAATGTTGAAAGTGTTGTGGAATATTCGCGATCGAGGAGTTAAAAGGTGAATCGTCATGTGTAATTTCCTCTCGAGGGGGAGGGACGAGGAGGACGGTACATTAGATAAAAAGCCAGTGAGGTAAGTGCCAGCAGGTCCGAAGCGGGTGAAGCACCTGAATTGAAGGCAGAATTCAAGGATTAACAGGCTTTTTCTCGTTCTTCTCGGGCCAGGATCCTGAGTTGTTGAAGAGTCTCCGCACAACTTAGGTAGATAGGTAGGTACCTTACCCGAAGTTAATCACATTTGACTTGGTAGGAGGCAGTGTCCAGTTTGGCAGACAACGGTGCAAGGAAATGGGAACAACTGTTTAGTTGGACTGGCCGAGTTTCTACGTGTAATTCAGTTGGAAAGTATTTTGGCTCGTCGAAGATTGATACAGTCCATTCATCAGACCTGTATTCGGCAGCCACACTTATTATGTACCAGGGAGCATTTCCTCGTTACTCATTGTTCCATTTGGCTCTGTATCTGTTAGTAATGTTTCCAATGAATCACTCATACAAAATATCAGTCATTTAGACTCTTTTTATGGGCGACTGCATCTACGACAAACCTCCACCTTCATGCCACTGGTATCTCCCGTCGTCTCCTCTCCGATTGTCTGTCTATCTAAAAATAACCAGCAGTTACTCTGCTTCACCAGGTTTAGATACTGTTCAAGGGATCGGGACTTGGGCACTAAGAGAAACATGGAACTGGCCTTTACGTATCTTGTTTCGGTTTGTTGGACTCCCTTGCTATCTCTATGAACAGTTCTGCTAGACTCATAGTAGAACCGATGTTGAGCCTGTAACTCAAGCCATGGCCAATGGATGGATGTATGGTCAGTACCCAGCGACCCTCCAAAACCCAAAACCGGGGAGATTCAGTTACATGCGTTAATTTGAAACGCAACGGCGCTGTCGGTGGCCCTTGGGCTCAGCCTGAATTCATTATCGTGATAGGTGCTTGTTGGCGCGGTTACACCATGCTCGATATCAAGAATGCTATAACTTTCGTGTCAATGTAACAATATATAAGGTATGTATACCTCATAAACTGCTTGAATAAAAGTAAGAGAAGTGAAAGTCATTTCTCTTCTCAGGCATGTTCATTATCTCTCAAAACTATCATACTGATCCTTTCTAAGAGCTTTGTCCGACCCTGGCTCATTTTCGGATTTTCTAGGCAAGGAACTCTTGCTGCTGATCTCTTCCACCAGGACCCTTGTCATTAGGTGGCTCTTCAATACCGTAGCGGAGTCCGAGTCCTTTAGACTAGCATCGAACTTCCAGGTCGATGACCTCCAATCGCCTAGTGGGTGCTTGTCATTTTCCATGAGTCAGATGGTGGTAACCCATAGCGAGAGAGTGTGATAATGATATAATGCTTCTTTCACATGACAAGTGAGTAGATAGATCTTTTCTAGACGAACATGGATAACACAGCTCAAGCGCAATACAAAGGAGGCGTACAAAACGCAACACAAGATTACAATCTCCACCACCTCGTGAGCCACCTTATCCAGACTGGGATTTTATTAAGACACGAGGCTTATGCACATGATGATTTCAAGTCTTTCAATTTATTGGTGCCTGCTGCGTGGGTAGCTGGTCCTAAATTCCTGTTGTTGGACATTGGCTTAGCTTTTCGTCAACCTTCAACAGCCACAATGATGTCTGCGTTGATACGAGATTCCACGATGATAAAAAAGGCAGATGGTAATCAGAGTCGCATCTGGACAAACCAGAAAAGCTGGTGAACCATGAAGATGATATATAAAAAATAAAAATAAAAGTCCAGGTCACACCACTTGGTGTGAGGATACCTCAAATATGAACTAACTTTAGTAGTTGTTGAATGTGCTGATTTCTATCCTTCTAGAACAAACCTTGGACCAACCTATCTTACCATATTAAGATGGTGAAGACCAAGATGCTGGGGAAAGGAATAAAGATGGAATATAAGAGTACCTTAGGACTATCTAATGGTGGTAACCTACCTGAATGATTGCATCCAATTGCTAGGGACAACCAGAGATTATGGACGCCGAGTAAGATATCCATACAATTATATGCATGTCTCATTCAAGCTCTGTTTCCTCTGTCTAACAAACCCCCAGATAATACAAAATTCCCTACCATGAACTACAGAATATCGTGGATGATGGAATTAAATTCCATCATTTATGCACGCCTCAGACACAAGCGCCCAAATATAGCATTGTTTCCAATTGGGCAGGATCAGACTAGCGCTCCTCAGGGTCCTGTGGCGATGCTATTAGCGGATTAGCAGTTCAAGGACGTGTCAGGTTCCTCAGCCATGAGCTGAATGGATGACGTCTCGTCTAGCTCCTGGGTTGGGAGACTCCTAGGTATCTTGGGCTGACCTTGTGGTTTTGGGTCTCGTTTTATTAGGCTTTTTGTCGACAGTGAGCATCTGTAGATTCAAGTTACTGGATCAGGGTAGAGGAAACGGGAGCTTGATGACATGATACAGGTCACCTCTAATGCTTCCCCAAGCTAATCAAATACCTACCACAAACAAAGGCTGTGTTATCTGTCGTGACTGTGCTCCCCAGTCCTGTTTCATTATTGGATCTTTGACCACTTAGAAGCACTACAAGGATCATTCAATCAGACAGAAAGACGAGACCGGGGCGGCTATGACCTCCAGCTCCATTCTGGATCGTCACTTCACCGTCAATCTCCCATTTATCAACCGCCCGGGACCAATTTCTAGGTACCTTATATTGAGTAAAGGCTTACCTACCTGCGGTCGAAACCAAACAAAACAAACAACTAACGCTCCACAGCGCCAAAGAACAGGAAACGAAGTGTGACATTCCTGAAAAATTCACCACATATCTATTGCTCTTTCTGCATCGATATCATTTAGATTTTACAGTCCAGAGATTCGAGACCCCTCGCTCCTTTTCTCCCTTGTCTCGGACATTCGCCCAAATCTCCAACTCATCATCAGCATCCACCTGTGCTGACCCCGTCTCACGCCTTGACCGATACCCAGTGTCATGAGCTGGGGCGCGTAGAAATAGACCATTTAGGTATCATCTCGCGTCCCGAGCCCACCACCCTCACTTTCTAGGCCCTTGCACCAGCCATCGCCATATCGCCATTACCGTCGTCTCCTCTCGGTCGCCCGCGATGTCGTCAGAGTCCCGACGCTCCTATAATCCAGGCCGTCGCATGGGAAGCAGCAGAGATCTCGGTCGAGCCCGCGCAGCTTCTAGAGCCCAAGCAATTGTCGTCGAACATGATGAAGCTCGTAGCTTCGCTCTCCGATCCGCTTATCTGCATTACCTCCTCCAGCCCAAGGCCAAGCGAAAGCAATATGTTCCGGCTCCAAAGCAACCCGTCCGAACACACACCAGCGTTGGCGCACTAGTTCAAGAATTCACTTCTGGTTCTTCTTCAAGCTTTAAACTACCTCACAACTTCACGAGCGCTTTACTCGAACGTTGCGGCGGCGTGCTGAGGGGTAGCGAACGTCTCCCAGGCTATAATGATGCTGCAGTCAAGCGAAGCTTTGCAGAAGCTTATACTACCTTCTCCGAAAGGAACTTCCGCAAAACCATTGACAAGGAGAGGAAGCTTGAGCCACTTATCCTCATGTTCTATACATCTACCACCAAGGCAGCTCAGAAAGGTGCCGCTCCCGATGACGATTCTTGGAAGCTCATCCCTGACCGACATCTTGCTCTCTTTGTTCGCCTGATCGCCACTATTCTTCGAGACCAAGGTCACGATCGCGATAAGACTGAACTCATGTCTAAGCTGAGTGTTCTCGAAAAGAAACTCCTCACGAATGATCAAAACTTGGTCGGCGGTGGATCTGACGGTGCTGGTACAACTATCGAGGTCGTCGTCCCTTTGAGTTATGATGTCAAGGACATGCCCTTGGTTCAACAGGTAGTCAGGATTTTTGGACTGAGTCTTTCGGAAGCACAAGCCGAGATCAACGAGAACAAAGGAGTGTGGACAGAAGAGGCTGCACTGAAGGATCTCAAGTCTTATCAGCATAGGCTAAATTCAGATATGCCTGGCGCTTTAAGGAGCGATGACTTTGATCTTGACGAGGCCTTTCAGGAGTGGAAGAAAGCCGAATCTCCTCATCTATCACAGATGATGCTTGATATTTTGACTGCTAAACCAGAGCTTGCCAAGACATCGAGCAGCAACATCGACAAAGGCTTTTCCAGCAGGCCTCAGTCGACGTATAGCGACCCGGCTTTTGATGCGTCAATGGGCTTTGATCCATCCATCAACCTCGCTTCTCTGAACATTGGTGGTGATTCTAGTATCCGAACAGTCGAGGAGAATATTTACACCTTTATCCCCCCAGACCCCAGAGCCTTCTTCAAGTACATCCTTAAGCATGCTATGACCTTTGACCAGATCAATAGCGACCCTGACCTGGACTACCAACCCCTATCAAAACAATCCATGGATCTTTTGACTGAATTGTGCGTGAGGTGGAGAGTACCCCAATCCTCCAGACTCATCACTATCCTCGAGGTCGCATCACGCAACTACCTAGATCGGGAGTTGCTTCCTGAGGAGGTGGATGCTGTTTTTGATTTTGTCAAGACGCCATTACCAGATGTCAAGAAGCCTCCCCATATATCAAACTACTCAACTCCTCTATCTGAGATAGACCCCAGCCGTTGGACGGTGCATGACTTCGCCGTTTACCAGCATACTCTGAATACCCTTCATGAGACACTACTCCGGGACCTTTATGATAGGATGGAACAGTGCTATGATACGAAACCACCCCAAATCGTCGTCGTTCAGTACATATTGGACCACCACATCTTCAGCGACCCATGTTTTTCTCCTAGGCCGGAGGCTGCTAAAGAATTCTCCGAACACCTCAGCCAGCGCCTTCATGATCAGGCCAAAGAGGCATATCGCCAGTATATGGAAAAGGAAATATCAGCAGACCGAAATGACTGGGATTTTGCCAATGTGGTTAAGCTAGGTAAAACAGTCATTAAGCTGTGCGAGAGAATTAACAAACGTTATAACAAAAACCCCGAGATCATGGGTGTGAATCCCTTCCAGATACTAGTCAAAGAAGTATTCCCTCGATTCGAAGAGGATGCGCACGCCATCATTGAGTCCATTTTGGAGATGGCTCAAGAGACTGGCACCGAACTCGACATACAAGATGGCTTCGAACTATACAGAGAATTGGTTGCAATTCGCCGTATCCACAACGATTCTTTACCTGATCGTCCCTTCGCTTTCAATATTGAGGACCTTTTAGTCGATTTTGTATGGCGATGGGTTCGTGCCGCCGAAAGCAGAGTTGAGGAGTACGTTGAGCAGGCTGTCAAGCAAGATCAGTTTCAAGTACGTACCGAGAATCCGGACGATATCCCCAGAGACTCGGAGAGACACAGCGTATCTATCATCGACATATTTATGCTATTCAACCAGACCCTTGATACTGTTTTTAACCTCAACTGGGGTAACGATGAACATCATGCCAGATTCATGACATCCCTTTCAAAGGCATTTGCTGCGGGCATTGGCAAATACTGCGAACTTGTTGATCAAAAATTCGCGAAGGAGATGGACCGTCCATCAGCTGAAGAATTGGCGACACAGACCCAGACCACTCAAGAGAAGTGGATGAGATATGCGAAGGACGCCTGGAACAATAAAGATCGTGTCGAACCATTCCAATTCTACTCAGAGGTAAACGATCGACATGAGATATGTTTTTTTTATAGACACAGCTAACCCTTTCAGTCCTTTGTCAAACTCAACAACATCGAATACGCCATGCAGGAGCTTGACAAGCTGGAACGGACTATGGACCCTGATGCTTGCGCTGCGCTGCTGGAGAGAATTGATGGACCCAAGAAGAAGACCCGCCGACCTAACAAGTACACCTTCACGGTTAAAGTAGTCGAGGCCGAGGATCTCAAAGCATGTGATGCCAACGGCTATAGCGATCCTTATGTGGTGTTTGGCGACGAATATCAGAAGAGACTTCACAAGACACGAATCATTCAGAGGAGTCTCAACCCCCGTTGGGATGAGACCTTCGACATCACAGTTCAGGGCCCGGTCAATATGATCGCAACTATTTGGGACTATGATACTTTCGGCGACCACGACTACGTCGGACGAACATCACTCAAACTCGACCCCGTTCATTTCAGTGACTATTTGCCTCGCGAATTCTGGTTAGATCTGGACTCACAAGGTCGACTGCTTATCAGGGTTAGCATGGAAGGCGAGAGAGATGACATCCAGTTTCATTTCGGAAAAGCCTTCCGTCATTTGAAGCGCACCGAGAGAGATATGGTCCGAAAGGTTACGGATAAGGTGAGAAGTCATTCGTGTACAACTCAAACAAACCTGCTAACCTCGAAAAGCTCACTTCTCAGATTAACCACACTTTGTCTTTGGAGACTCTTCGACACCTGCTTGGTACTGGCGGTATTGGCGCATCCGTTACGAATCTCTGGAAGAAGCGTGCTTCGACAGTGCAAACTGCGACTCCGGCACAAGTTGAGGCGGCTCTTGCGCCCCTGTTTGCATACTTCGATGAGAACTTTGCTATCATGAAACAGACTTTAACAAAGGCCACTATGGATGCGGTCATGGCACGGCTGTGGAAAGAAGTCTTGATGGTAATTGAGAATCTCTTAGTGCCACCTCTGTCTGAGAAACCTTCACAACAGCGACCCCTCACACGCAAAGAGCTGGACATTGTCTACCATTGGCTAGACTTGCTTTTCCAGTTCTTCAATGCTAGAGATGATTCAGGAGAGCAGCTAGGTGTTCCAGCAGAGACTCTCAAGTCGCCTAAGTGGCACGAGCTGGCATCGCTGAATTTCTTCTATTTCGAGGACACTAATAGTTTGATCCGCGAGTCGGAGAGAATGGCAGCTGCGACAACAGAACGTGCACGCCTAGCTCTTCAACAGCAGAACTCACAGAGTAACCGTCTGTCAGCTCCAGCTGCGCTCGGAGCTACGCTAGGTGGTGCAGGGTCTTTCGCAAGCATGGGTACCATCAGGCGTGGCAAGAGCATCATGATGAGCCGCAACCTGGGCACTATGCGCAAGGCAAAGGAAGCGAAGCGTCGGGAGGCACAGGCAGATCCGAGCGACGATATGATCTTACGTATCCTCCGTATGCGTCCTGAAGCAGCGCACTATCTCAAAGACCGGCATCGCCAGAAGGAAAGACAGGCTGCCACTGCTGCTGCTGCTCTTATTGTCAAGAATAGTGTGATTCAGGGCTGGAACTCTTCTGCAGGTCCTGCATTCAGTGGTAACTTTGGGCGAAACAACTTGCCGAGGCGATAAAGGGCGGAGAGAGAGGCAAGAGGGGGATTATGGACATTTTCTCGGTAACAACATGGACGATCAATGAAATGCATGAAAGGACTTAATAAGGTTTTGATGATGTGGTTTGGTCTGTGTTTTTGTTGATATTTATCCATCTGGCAGGGAGGGAACGCATCAGATACCCTCATTCGTGTACGGTGGAAGTTGATTGTAGCGAATTTATTGGACACGGACAATTCTATACCGATTGAAAACTGTTACCCCAGGGAATAAGGACAGTGTTTGCGGGTTATCAAAATGATGGCAGGGTTCCAAGCTGCATACATTCTGCGGGAACTCCATAGTGTGAATCAGAGACTATGACGATCAACTCGATGGGTATGACTACGTAAAGAAACTCCAGTGTGGCCATGACTACTTAGAAGAGTTGTTTGAGAAGATGAGACAAGAGGTGATAAGTTTCCAAAGCTTCAATCTACATTCGTTTCTTTATGTCTAAATCAGTGCTCGCAGCTCACATTCGCTACCCTACATCTGAATCTAACTTCCGATCTGGTCGCAGAATGGTCACCCAACCTGATGCGAGCAAGCATGGAATTCAGCCTAATACAATAGTAGGTGTGAGCACAACCCAACGGCGATCAATGCTTGTTGCCGATCTCCGAGTTGGTCGTGATCAGGAGTGGGACGAGTTGGAAACATGGTCAATCGCAAAGTCAGCTCCCCAGCAATGTTAAACGAATATCCCTTAACTTTGGCCTTGCCTCCTCGAGACATGCAACAAGAACATGTCCTGTGTGGCTCGGTCGAACGGACGTTTGACTACATCTCACAAAGACGCCTGCCACGTAAACGGAGTCAGAGATAGGGGTCTTTAGCACGCAAGCATGAATCAGGGCCACTTTGTTTGCCAATACTGAGATTCAACCATAATAGAAGCAATGTTCCAGCTTTCGTCGGTTGTTTAAAAACCGAGCGAAAAGCGGAGGGAACGGCGTGTTGACAGGTAAGTTGTAACAGCCCTGGAGCAAAAAGGATACGGACAATACAGGGGTAACCATTTAAAATGCAAGCTAGGATTAGCTTGGTATATAGTGCTAGACCCTGCCTACCGAGAAACACGGCCGCCGAGGTGGGAAAAGTGACAGCATTTTCAGGGTCCTTTTTTGAGGGTCCAGTTCAAGTTCGAGGACTCCACTGAGGTTGAACCGGCTGGTCCGTCGCAAAGAAAGGCGGAACAGTCGGTCAATCGTTCTCCATTACAGGACCTTCAGTCAAGTTCAGTGAGGGGCAAATAATGAAGAGGAGAAACTACCCTGACTTTTCTTTCTTTTTCTCATCTTGACTGACTCTGCCCTCATTGGCGTGAGTGCGATAGGTAATCTGGCAATGCCTATGGTCCGTTGAACCCCTGGTTGATAAGATTTGGAACGATGATCTCCCCTCGTTGATGAACCGATGGTTTCAGCAGACCAGGCATTTGGAATTACGTAGGGTTATTGGTGTTTTTTTCTTCTTTTCTTTTCGCAATAAGTCTAACGCATATATAGAAAGTCCCAGTGTGAGCAATAGAGCCTTTTACACCCTCGCCACCATCCAATTGTGAAATCAATATCAATGTAAATTGTCAGGGAGGAAACTTGCCGGGCCACTCATCGCAAGAGGCAATCCATTGAGTGGAGATAAGCCGACATTGTTGAGCTCTTGGTTTTAGCTTCGGAAGAAAATATCACTCCGGCCAAGTCAGTGGCGGTTTCAATGGTTGATAATAACGAAGTTCGATATCGCTTTGAGGGCCCCGTTCGTCCTGAACTATTCTGGTGGTGATTGTTAGTTGGATGGCTTCCGAGGGGCCCCATTTGGAAACGACTGAAACCACGGTCTTGTTACCGGCTGAACGGCTTCATCGTCGTTAAACGAGAGCTCACTCAAGGCCCATGATTGAGAGAAGCTCATTGACAAAATTTGGAGTCCTCATGGTTGCGCAACAGCGGGCGGAACACAGCTCCTGGCATTCGCCATGGTCGCCAGCCAAATCATTGCTGAGACCATTTCTCAAGTGCCGCGGTCTTCCCAATGCGTCTCTTTCTCATTGCACCCTCTCCCTTCTTGTAATCCGATGACCGTCGATCTCTAAATCAAAGAAAGCCGTCGTGCACGTGCTTCTGTGACTGAATGGATTCGGTTCATTCGAAACATATCTCACGTGGACCGCCAGCCACCAATCTTGGGGGAGGACGGCCAACCCCGACCCCACGTACAGTATGCTCGATGTTGAAAACAGTCAAACTGCCCATTAGAAAGAGGCTCTTGAGTCCAAGCCATACCGTGCGGACTAGAAGGCGCCTCGCGCAGATCCCCAACTGAAGGGGCTTTTTGTTCAAGCGGCAAAGACATGAACAATTGCCAAGCTCGAACTTGATTTGTCAAATTTTGGGTCTTCAAAAATGTTGCCCACATGAATTGGGAGTTGAATCAAGGGCACCCCTGCCGGCGAATAAGAAACCGACGTGCTGCAGCTGCATCATGACGTTGGTGGCTGACTCGACCTCGACGTTGACCCACCCGTTGAACGACCCCTGAACTCTCGGTAGTACCACTACCTCTTTCCTTCCATTCTTTCTGGCGAATGAGCAGCGAGGGACAGAGAAGGATGGGTCTCGACCTCCTCACTTGTATATGTGGGCTTGTGGTATATAGACAAGCCTTTCAGAATGCCAGTGCATGCTACCAGCCGTTCACGATTTCAGGAGCAAAAAGACTGCTGTATGGTGTTTGGAGTATTCTAAAGTAATTGCAAGCAGTATGCATGGTGCGAACTGAGCGACACTCGGCCAGCCTTGCCTGAAACACAAGACAATGTCCATCACAATGCTGGCCAGCGTCCTAACCATGTTACCCGCCACTGATGGTATTGAGCGTTTAACACATGTACCGTATGCGGCGATGGCACGCTCCCTCGTGGCCAAACAACCAGCTGCTCATCAGCTCTTGTTGCATCCTGCGGGGACTAACGGTCCGGGAACAGTAGGCACATGCTAAACACCACACGGTGCCAATACAGCACTGTTCTACAAGCCGAATCTTTGGATATATATTATATTTTCATCTTCTGGACAGGAAAACCGGCGAGGTTCCCTTGATAGCATCATGCCATAAACCGAATATAGACCAGTCTTGGTGTAATTCAGGAAATATTTCGCGAGTGCCTCTCTAGTGCACGGGAAGATCAATAAGATAATACAGGTAAGCTGATCGTGTGTGAGGACTCGGATAAAGATCGCAGCTGGAAATAGTTCATATTAAGCAAGGGGCACATACGAGTCACGACTACGCTTGTTGACAGCTCGAAAGACGCTTCAACAAATGACAACGGCACTAAAAGAGTAATTTAGTACAATCCCCTAATACCAGAAGCCTTACTTTACGTATGGCCTTTACTGCTTTTCAGAAAATAAGAAAAGATAGTTGAACATACTGAATAATCACCAAAGTCCTGTTGACGAGGAGACCAGAAGTGCGGTCTGGTCTCAACCTTGGGTTGGCTTCTCAGTCTGGATCCAATTCTCACTGGACTCAGGGAAGTATTGTCACTGTGCGAGTATCCCTACCAGCATAGTACCAACTCCACATCAACGGCCTTGGCCCTTGGCAGTCAGGGCATGTACAAATACCCGTGACTGTTGGCGGTGGACATCCACCATCATCAAGGACAGAAATGAGGACAATGGTTCCAGCCAAGATTCGAAAGTGGACCAGCAGCAAGTCGTCTCTTGCGACATTTCTTCGCAATACTATAGTAGGACCACCTTAGTGAGTATAAAAACCTCAACACCAAAGGAATAAAAAAAAATCTACTCACTTGACCCAAGTAGCTATCTGTCTTTAAGTTTGGTGGTAATCAAACCCTGGATCTTCTTCTGATGAAAGGGTGCACGCCACTCGTAACCATCTACCGTCATTTGACCGCATTGCGGGACAACAACGAAAGCTAGATGAGGGGGAACATGAACCAGATGGAAAGCAAATACATCTAAAACGGCTGTGGCACTGGCACCATATGTAATTCTTAAAGCGCCCCTTGCTTCAGCGGAGAATTTACTTGTCGATGGGATGTTGATGGGGTTTGGAGAAATTGCTATTCGTGAGTGCACAAGCCCATGCTACCTGGGTAGGTACCTACGCAGTAATAAGTGCCTGCCGGAGAGAAGTCAGGCAGAAACAATTCATTGAAAGTGACAGGGAGTCCATCATTCATCGCTTCCCGTTCATCCATCCAGTAAGTATCTCAGTATCTCAGTCGCCTGCAGATGTAGTGTCCGTAACCAAGACGCGCAGACATTAGCGGACAGTAATAATGTCGATCGATTCGTTCGTGCAGCCGCTAGCCTGCATTAGGGGCGGGGAGAGCCTCAGGGCATATTACCATTGGCTGTCATGCTTCAGATTTCCCCAGAAGGGCCCTGGCCAAAAAATTGACATTGCTCGCAGACTCTGTTTGCCAGGCAGCCTGTCACTATCAGTTTAAGGTAATTGGTTTGGGGTTGAAAGTATTTCCCATGAGATCTGGGATCTCTTCCACTAATTACCTTAGGTAGGCTAGGTAGTACCTAACTTAAGAGGGGACAAGCCAAAAACTGGCGTATGTGCCTATTTATTATATATACAAGACTCGAGTCGTACATACAAGCCCCTAGCATTATGCTGGGCACGAGATGCATTTCTTATGGATCATACTGTAAGATCGTATCTTCCTACGACGAGAGTACTGAATGAAATGTACACGTGATTAAGGAGGTGATATGGTAGAAAAGTAGAAAACTTTAGGTACTAGAACAAAGGTTTCGTTCACCCAAGGCCAGAGTCAACCCCCCTACTTGTAGTTCAGTTCCCTGCCATGATCACTCGTTCCCCTACTGTTTTCGGGGTTTCCACCCCACCGCTGATAGATATGGTTTCTCCCCCAAGTTTCAGGCTTCGACTAGATCACCTCACAGTCCAATTTCACTTTCGTTGACAGCTAGTAGTAGAGTAGCATCGTTGGACGTATGGAGCTGAGATTCTCCAGCTAATAACTTTTCCGAGCAGGGTTCAAGTTTTCTCACAACAGCCGAAGTCATCCTCCGTCGAGGTCATTCCAACTACCTTACAATGCCAGCCAAACCCTTTCTGAGAGATTACTATGGTATGTCCAGTAAGAGGCAAACACCACTTCAATTCGAAAAGAGAAATCTTACTAGACCTGATCAGACATTAGCACCGCTTGGTTGGCTCCGCCTTTTATCTCTTTTGTCGCCCTCCTTTTCACCTCGTACTGCTGTGCGTGCGCCGTGCTCGTGGTAGCGACCGAGGGATCTACCCAGCACCGACCTAACTCGGAGATACATGGTCTCCTCGCGGGCTCCCTGCACAACCAGAGGTACCTCCCGTACCTAAGCCAAAGCCCAAGGAGTCAAGGACTCTCCTGTCAGTGGAAGACTAAGGTACCAAGGCGTGCTAGACCCCCCACACCGGTGTTGCTGTCCAGTGCTTGCTGCCACCGCTGCAGCTGGGACCACCTTTTGACCTGGGTTTATCCCCCTCTCCAGCTGCCTTGAAGTACTCTGCTCCGTCTCTTATCCCAATCCAATCCCTCACCCCATTTACCATTTACAGTGCACTACGCCCGCTTCAGTCAACTCGCAAACGGCTCCTGTTGGACTTTCAGCCTAATCTTTTTCTCCTCAAACCTCATTGTCTGTCGCGACATTCCCATCCGACTTCTCACCTCGACGAAACAGGCTCGGAATCAGCCTCAACAATACCCTCCTTCGTCTTGTCTGTTGTTTGGTTTCAAGTTTACGTCGGTTTGGCTTGTACTTTGTCTCATCTTCGCCCGTTTTTACTCTACAGCGCCATCGCCCGCTGTCGCCTGGTGTATTGTACTGTGGTCATATCCAAACTCTCGACGATCGAGGATGCTGCGCAGTCGACTGCTGTTGCGTCCTTAGTTTGGTCATCGCCCTGCCTTGCCTCGTATTGCTTTCGAAGATAATATACAATCCATCGACTCGGCACTTTGTCATCGGAACAAACGTGCAATCTATACCCTTCCACCTACTTTAGACGTTCGAACCTTGCGCCAGAAAAAATATTTTTTTTTTTTTTTTATAAAAAAAAAGAGAGAAAAGAAAACCACCAAAGTTTATTCATTATTTGGCTGCGGGCTAGCAGTCTACCTGCATCACCATGGTTGACGATGCGGCCCTCGCCGCTGCGGCTTCGATTGTCGCCTCGATTGCTCCAGATCCTCGACTGCCCAATTCGATACCGGTTGGCGTAGCCTCTCAGGTGCAACTCCCAGGACCAGACACTCCTGCCAAGCGCAAGCTCGAACTAGAGCTTCAGAACCTCGCCTTACGTGTTGGAAAGCTGGAGAGCCAGGCCTCAGCTACCTCCCCATTCCCAGAAACGCCTAACGAGGTTATTGACACTCTTTTTGGCGAAGAGGCTCAGGCGGTGGCGGTCCGTCCTAAGCCTAAAGTCTTTCACGCCCAAGGTAGCCTGCACTCTCCGCATCTGCCATCTTATCAGCTGACCGAAGAAGCCCTCGAAGGACTTCGAGAACATGTGGATGATCAATCCAAGTTACTCGATAGTCAGCGCCAGGAGCTCGCTGGTGTAAATGCTCAGCTCCTGGAGCAGAAGCAACTACAAGAGCGAGCTCTCGAGATCCTCGAGCAGGAACGTATTGCTACTCTGGAGCGTGAGCTTTGGAAGCACCAGAAGGCCAACGAGGCTTTCCAAAAGGCTCTGCGAGAAATTGGAGAAATTGTTACCGCCGTTGCTCGCGGTGATTTGACTATGAAGGTTCGCATGAACACTGTTGAAATGGACCCCGAAATCACAACATTCAAGCGTACCATCAACGCTATGATGGACCAGCTGCAAATATTCGCTAGTGAAGTCTCGCGAGTGGCTCGTGAAGTCGGTACCGAAGGATTACTGGGTGGTCAGGCCCGTATCGGCGGTGTCGACGGAACATGGAAGGAATTGACTGACAACGGTACATTTCCATTCTGCAACGCCTTTGGTATGTCAAATGCTAATCATACACACAGTTAACGTTATGGCCCAGAACCTTACCGATCAAGGTTTGTAGCCTCGCTAGAATACGAAAGTGATCTATGACTAACAAGTTTCTAGTGAGGGAGATTGCATCAGTTACAACCGCCGTGGCCCATGGCGATTTGACGAAGAAGATTGAACGACCTGCCCGGGGCGAGATATTGCAACTGCAGCAAACCATTAACACCATGGTGGACCAACTACGTACATTTGCTTCTGAAGTCACACGTGTAGCGAGAGATGTCGGCACCGAAGGCATGCTTGGCGGACAAGCCGATGTTGGGGGAGTGCAGGGCATGTGGAATGATCTCACTGTCAACGTCAATGCCATGGCCAACAACTTGACGACTCAAGTGCGCGACATTATTAAGGTTACCACAGCTGTCGCCAAGGGAGATCTTACGCAAAAGGTTCAGGCAGATTGCAGGGGAGAGATATTTGAGCTCAAGTCGACCATCAACTCTATGGTTGACCAGCTGCAACAGTTCGCCCGTGAGGTTACCAAGATTGCCCGTGAAGTCGGAACCGAAGGACGCCTGGGAGGTCAGGCCACTGTGCATGATGTTGAGGGCACCTGGAGGGATCTAACCGAAAATGTCAACGGCATGGCCATGAATTTGACCACTCAAGTGCGAGAAATTGCCAAGGTTACAACAGCTGTCGCCAAAGGTGACCTGACAAAGAAGATTGGGGTCGAGGTCAAGGGTGAAATTGCAGAACTGAAGAATACCATCAACCAGATGGTAGATCGTCTTGGTACGTTTGCTGTTGAAGTGAGCAAAGTGGCCAGGGAAGTAGGTACGGATGGAACATTGGGTGGACAGGCTCAAGTTGCCAACGTTGAAGGCAAATGGAAGGATCTCACAGAAAATGTCAACACAATGGCGTCAAATCTCACAGTTCAGGTGAGGCTCGAGTCTCGACCCAAACTTCCAATCTGGCATATTTGCTAACAATATTCTAGGTCAGAAGTATTTCAACAGTTACTCAAGCCATTGCGAATGGCGACATGAGCCAGAAGATCAAAGTCGAAGCAAACGGAGAGATACAGGTGTTGAAAGAAACCATTAACAATATGGTTGACCGTTTGTCTAGCTTCTGTTACGAAGTGCAGCGAGTTGCAAAGGATGTGGGCGTCGATGGAAAGATGGGTGCTCAAGCCGACGTAGGTGGCCTAGACGGCCGCTGGAAAGAGATCACTACAGATGTCAACACAATGGCCAGTAACCTGGTAAGCAGTTTCCGACCACCTTATGGGAACCCCCATTTCTAACGCATATAGACTACACAAGTGCGCGCCTTCTCGGATATAACTAACCTAGCCACCGATGGGGATTTCACAAAGCTCGTCGATGTTGAAGCATCGGGCGAGATGGACGAGCTCAAGCGCAAAATTAACCAGATGATTTCAAATCTGCGTGATTCCATTCAGCGTAATACTCAGGCCAGGGAAGCTGCTGAACTTGCCAACAAGACCAAGTCAGAGTTCCTAGCCAACATGTCCCACGAAATCCGAACGCCGATGAACGGTATTATCGGAATGACTCAACTGACATTAGACACGGACCTGACTCAATACCAGAGAGAGATGCTCAACATTGTCAATAATCTTGCCAATAGCCTCTTGACGATAATTGACGATATCTTGGATCTTTCCAAGATTGAGGCTCGGAGAATGGTCATCGAAGAGATTCCCTATACGCTACGGGGAACCGTCTTCAACGCCCTCAAGACTCTCGCTGTTAAAGCAAATGAGAAGTTCTTGGACCTCACCTATAAGGTCGACAGCTCCGTGCCAGACTACGTTATTGGTGATTCCTTCCGTCTCAGACAAATTATCCTCAACCTTGTTGGCAATGCCATCAAGTTCACAGAGCATGGCGAGGTCAGCCTAACGATCAAGGAGAGCATGGGGCAAAATAATGTCCGACCGGGTGAGTATGCGGTTGAGTTTGTCGTGGAGGACACGGGCATAGGAATCGCTCAAGATAAATTGGATTTGATCTTCGACACGTTCCAACAAGCGGATGGTTCCATGACTCGCAAGTTTGGTGGAACTGGCCTAGGTCTATCTATTTCGAAACGACTCGTTAATCTCATGGGTGGTGACCTCTGGGTCAATAGTGAGCATGGCAAGGGCAGTGAATTCCACTTCACATGCTTGGTCAAGCTCGCTCCTGACGACGCCGCTATGATCGAGCAACAGATCCGCCCCTACCGAGGTCACCAAGTGCTTTTCGTCGACAAGGCTCAGTCACAGAACGCGACTTCGATTAAGCCTATGCTGGAAAAGATCGGCCTAAAACCTGTCGTTGTGGATTCTGAGAAGAGTCCTGCGCTGACTCGTCTTCAAAGCGGTGGCTCCCTTCCCTATGATGCTATTCTCGTCGACTCTATCGACACTGCTAGAAGGCTAAGAGCTGTGGACGATTTCAAGTATCTCCCTATCGTTTTGCTGGCACCAGTCGTTCACGTCAGTTTGAAGTCATGCTTGGATCTGGGAATCACGTCGTATATGACAACGCCGTGCAAGCTCATTGATCTAGGAAATGGCATGATCCCAGCTCTCGAGAACCGGGCGACACCATCGCTCGCTGACAACACGAAATCCTTCGAAATCCTGCTCGCTGAGGACAACACTGTGAACCAACGGTTAGCGGTCAAAATTCTGGAGAAGTATCACCATGTGGTAACAGTGGTTGGCAATGGCTGGGAAGCTGTCAAGGCCGTCCAAAGTAAAAAGTTCGACGTCATTCTTATGGACGTGCAAATGCCGATCATGGTAAGTACCAGCATTTTCGAACTAGTCATTCGCAATCTCCATGTGGACAGATTAACTAACGCCTTTGGCTACAGGGAGGCTTCGAAGCTACAGGAAAGATTCGAGAGTACGAACGTGGTATAGGTAGCCACCGCACACCTATTATTGCCCTAACGGCCCACGCCATGATGGGCGATCGAGAGAAGTGTATCCAAGCTCAGATGGACGAATATTTGTCCAAGCCTCTGCAGCAGAACCACCTTATTCAGACAATCCTCAAATGCGCAACGCTTGGCGGCCCTTTGCTTGAGAAGAACCGTGAACGGGAACTGGCACTTCACGCCGAGACGAAATCGAAACACAAGGAGGGAGGACAGGGTCTGCTACGCCCCACGCTCGAGAGCCGCTCATTCACGAGTCGAGAGCCTCTGTTGGGAAATGGCAAGGAGAGCCCTGCCATCCTAGCCACTGATGAGGATCCCTTGGCAAGGGCACGTCTTGATCTCTCTGATATGCGGAGTCTTACCAACTAATTGGGTCTTTCGCATCTCAGGCTTTTATAAGATCACTTAGTCAGTAACGCGCTGACGATGGAGCACGCCTCCACTTCTATCAGTACGAGGTGCCACTCCGCTACATCGTGAGGCGATGAGTTAGAGCTCTCGGAAGCCACCCTTCCAGCTACCACACTACTCTTGTGCCTATCGCGGATGATGACAACTTTACTTGTTTGCCTTGCAGGAAGCGCTCGAGCTTGCGACGACCACGCAGCTGCATATCGAAACCGAGATACTGACCGAATAAGCGATTGTGAATTACGAGACCTGGCGAGGTCCAGAAGACGATATCTGGTGAAGGAGTCTTTTCGATAATCCATTGCTCTGCTTTGCTTGTCCAGGCTTTGTCTTTTCCTTGGCCTTGTTCACATTCCATTGGCTTTTAGGCCCAAGAAGGATACGGTTCCTTTTTATCGCATTATATTCGTTATCTCGGCGTTTCTGGGGTTTTCAATGGGGGACGATTGCGTTATGCTTCTTGAAAGGAAGGACGTGTATCGATCCGATCGCTGGCTACAGTGACGTATATCGACTTAGACGAGCATCATCCGACAACAAATACAAGCATACGACACATGTCGGCGACCACAGTTAGAATAAGGGAGGGATGATCGGAGATGAGTCTCATTCGAGGATGGAGGGGTTTTCACATGGATCGCTGTTTGATCTTTTGCTCTACGGGTTTGTCTAATGCTTTTTGCCTGCTTCCTCTGTTCATTTTATGTCTATTTTCATCTTTCCCTTTGATAGGGGCGGGACATGAGCCTCTGAGCTCGGGGAGTACGTGGGATCGAAAGATAGGTGAGACAATACGGATGTCTTTTCAACGACATAGGGAATGATTATTAAATGGCCTCTACTGTTCAGATAATCCAGGAAAAGAGTCTTTGAAAAGAGACTGATGAATGATTTGACATAATGCTCTCTCTTCATTGTATGGTTTTCTATGTGATGTGGTCCGTAATCACTGCCTAAATTGCTTGCTCACTTAAGCCATATCCTTCTCATTCTTTGTTGCGTCGCCATTAGCACCGTTCAATGACATGTCCTTCTGTCCTCCTCTGTCTGCGGCTTTCGGGGGGTCGTTGGAGTTGGCTACGGTAGCGGCTGTCTGTGGATCTTCTCTGGCTTCTAGAGCAGCGAGGATGGCATCGAGTCTGCTTTCAAGGTTTGAAAGGTTATTCTCGAGGGCAGTGGCCGCTCGTTCGCCTCTGTTTCTCGTGTTAGTTGCGGTTCTCAGAAATTGCCCTTGAAGCTTGATGCCAAAAAGTTACGGAAGGGGAGGCGAATGCCATGCCAAGGGGAGGGTAGTGAGAGGTGTAGGAATGACTGCATTATGCAAGCTGTGAAGATATCGTGATTATATATCTGTGCAGGTGTTAAAGGATGCACGTAGCCTCGCTTGCAAGTCACTAACAAACACAGTTCAGGAACTTGTATGACCAATTAAATGCATGAGCAGCGACTCAGAAACCTATCATGATAATACAAGGATTAGGAGGCAATCGGAGACTTCCTTTGCCGATGAAGAGAGTTTCTTTCAATAAGCCGACAGAGCAAGGATGATGATGGGCTGATAATCGGTTCCAATGGATGCCGATCTCCCGTAGACCTTGCTGAGGTTCTTGAGATTCAGACTCTAAAAAGAAAATGGTATTCTGAGAAGCGTCAAACGCTTTGACCGTTATCGAATGCCGGGCACGCCGATAGTGTTAAACGGATTTGTCAACTCAGACAGTCAAGGGAAACAGAGGTGATGGAGTTTTTGGTCACAGGGCAGAGTAAAAGTTCCCAGGGAAAAAGTCTGGCGATGCGATGACGATTAAAGCCAGCGGGCAAGTCTAAAATAGAAATGCGAGTATAAGGAGACAATGTGCAGGAATCGAGATAAGGCAAAAAGAACTTGTAGTATGGGGGGGAGTATGGATATGAACGTAAGGTGAGGTGAGGTGGCGGGTGATGTGAGGTTATAGAATGGTTTACCTAGCAAGGTCGCGATAGGCCTGGAACAGTAAATTGTCAGTGAATGGACATGCAGTAAATTGTAATAACGAGAGTGAGGGTCAGAATCAATGCGAGTAAAACAGGAGGGTGGGAATGGCGCCTGAGCGTTTAGAGAGAGGTGTGTGAGCAGAACAAAGGAGTGAAAATGATATTCCCCAAGGTTTGGCCAACCCCAGGATCAGAGATGCAGAATGCAGGATGCCAATGCAGGATGCCAATGTGAATGCAGATTCGAATCAGCCAGTCATTCAATCGTGGCAGCCAAGCGAAGCGAGAAGGTCTCGACCAACTGGTCGGGTCTAGCTAAGGTATAAAACGTTCCACGGCCAGGCCGGGTCTAGATCTTTTGGTGTGGGAATAGACAGGGAATGGCAGGTTAAGGAATGGGATTGAGATTGAGACTGGGAATCAGGAATGGGAATGGGAATTGGAAATAGGAAGAGCATCGCTTTCATGCTCCATTGTCAGATCAAATAATCAGTGAGCAGATCGAGTATTTAAATCCATTGACGATCATCAAAGGCAGCCATGATGCTGTTTTGCTGCTATTCCGCCGTGCTTGGAGAGATGGCAAAGTGTGCTTTCCCCTGTTTTATTTTTTCTTCTCGAGTGGCAAACGATAACTGGGAAGAAAAAGAGAAAGAGAGAGAGAGAGAGAAAAGAAGTGACTTTACTCACCTGGGCCAAATCGGCATCCCCCGAACTTGAACCCGAGGCCTCAGGCTTTGTGGCTCGGTTGTTTGTGTCAGATGGGGCCATAGTGTCTAATTCCTTTTTCTGTTACCAGGCAGAGACAAGAGTTGGATGCGGAGGAATTGACGGCTTATCAATTTGGTGATTGGTCGAGTGCATAAAGCAGCTATGTCGTCTCTTGCTGGTTGTGCAGGATCTTGTTTGCGCTGTTTGTCGTAAGAGAACAGAGAACCTGAGGTTGTGTTGAAAAAGCGGGCTGAGTTTAGGTAGGTTCGCATGTGCTTTGGGGGTCTCTTGTGTGGGCTGCCTCCACTTCCTTTAGTACCTTAGTACCTAGGTAACTCAACGGTTTTTGTTTTAAGGGCCAATCCAATAGCCCAGTATTATCGCCTCAGTGAACCACTGCAGAATTACAGTGGCCACCTCGTGAAGATGATATGGCCTCAGGGGCTCTGAAAGCACTCCTACGTAGCATATTCCTCGAATAACCGCCCGCTCGATACTAATGGTTGTGCCACTAATTGCCTGGAAAGGAGAATATCTGAGATTACGTCTCAAGTCACATCTCACTCATGTATGTATCGCAAAGTGGAAAATGATACTGATGGTGGGGAAATGGTAGATTTTGGTCTAGAACTCCTAGGTGCCGACTTTGACGGGCGCGAATACGGGCCGTCGAAGACGTCTACTGGGAAGAGAGAAGGGGGTGGCCTGTCAACGTAAATCACGAAAGACACTGAATAAGGGGTAGTTGAGCCTCGACTCTAATTTAGGTATTCAAGACTACAAGTAACACTGATCACATTGATCCGAATATGTGAGGAAGGCGTGCTCCTGTTTGCAACTGTTGCCATCTTTTATCATAGATCGGTTATGGATAACAACGCTCGGTGCCTCATCGCTAAAGCAAAGTTCATTAACGAGGTCATGGAATATCTTCTCCGTGAGTCGGTAATCAAGAAAGTCTCCGAACTAACAAGCAACTTGTCTTAGACCTGCGGGAAACTCTCGTAATCATCCCGTGCCTAGGCACCCGTAATAGACAATCACAGGAAGATAATACCCGAAAACAAAGATTGACAGAGATAGTTTTCTATAACTTTTGATTAGGTATAATTGCTGTAGGGAATCCGTGGACATCGATCGATCGGTCTGGACACATGCGCCACGGGCCTGGACCACGACAGAGGGCGATCATAGATCTCGACCGTTGCGGGTCACTTCGGGACAACAACAGTTGATATTCTGGCGTTAACGAAGGAGGAAATGGCCCTCCATATTGTTGCCAAGCCAGAAGAAAGAGGTCAATTTCATCGCGTCATATCGTTGTGTCTGAAAGCCTGACACAGATAATTGATGCTGTTGTGAAAGCTACCTTATACAATAACTACGTAACTAGCTAAACTGGCGTCAGACCTGTGATTCATCTATTGTCCAATATTGATCGAGGCTGTAACAGACAACTCGCACCTAACGAATTTCCTTTGATCCGCGTTCGCGCATCAAAGTCGATGGTAAACTAACATGTTAGATCTCAGCGTGCAGCTGCATTGCCACTAAGTCTCTAAAAGGGGAATGTGCTTCTTGGAACATCAGACCTAAATCCGGGCTCACATTTCGTGGGATGCAGTCGATCTATCTTTATCCACTCCGCTAATAAGAAAGAGTCAAAGTGTCTCTGAAACTCTCCGATGAACTAGGCTGACTGCCACAAACCAGTGGAGTGCCCTGACAAGCCTACCTCTAGCTATCAAACTCGGCGCTCGCATCCATGTCTTTGGCTGGGGTTCTAGATTCGAATGCGACCTACCAGTCCGGGTATCAGAATGCCCCCAGCACGATAAGTTTCAGAATCGGGCAACAGTTCCATTCGCAGTGTTGCATGCGGAGATGAACACAGGCAGTAGTAGTGTAGCAAGTTATCCAACTATGGCTAGATGAAGAACACCAGTTCGACGATGTACAACCCCCTGCTGGCGTAAACAAGCTACGGAGATTTCTTCGATAGGATCCATTGATTTTCATAAACCTGGCTTGGCTGCTCAGGGCAAGTTAGCTGATCATTTCCCATCTCTTATCAGATGTGATTCTATGTTTAGGATATGCAGGCTTAAATCCAAGTCTAAATTCAAGGTTGATGGCTGCAAATGGAAGTTACCTTATATTCACATTCAAGTGTGAGCCAAAGCATCTAGGAATCAATTCACTTATGCATATGAATGCGAAGAAACATAAAGTGCCTATTCTTCTGACTAACCAATTAGATGAGACAACAACTAGCTGGAATCGATAGCTTACCTAGGTCGAGTGAAATTTATAGGTGCCTGCCCCCTCAGGGTGACATAAGAAATATACCTTCTTTAATAAAATAATAAAAT
>PVPY01000179.1:0-16821 GCA_002982035.1 Fusarium algeriense
GGAGGGAAGAAGGCACGGAACGGCGCAGAGTCAATGCTTACTGTACCCAATGGAAGCAAACTCAAAATCGCGGTAGCTCGGACTTTACCATGATCCATCAATCAAACAGCAACAACACATCGAGATTGCTTCAACTTCATCTCCTTTATTGATATGATCACTTGTATCAGTGAATTTCGGCGTAAGCCGACCTGGTCAGTGTTTCAACGATAATGCTTCGTCACCAACCATTTCATGGATTGGGCCATCTTATGACTCGGTTATACGGGTTTTGTCTTCTCGCCGTCTTTTCTCCTCTGTTATCGCGCCTCGGCCGCCTGCTTATGCATTTGCATTTCACACATTCTTGACCGCAGTTGTGTGTCATATGCATGCCACGAGCGATTCGCTGGCCATCCTGTAGCCCACTTGCATTGTTCTAAGAGGCCTCTAAGGCCTACTAAAAACAAATCAAGACCTACCCCGCCTGTTGCGGTCTGCTGCATGAGCAATCACAGGTTGAAGATAAACCACCTGGGTGATAAGCGGCATGCTCGGTGTGCCGTCTGTTGCATATTGGCTCACAGGACGTGATCTGGTTGGCAATGATCGCTCTGTTTAATCCACCCATGCTGACTTGGCCGCAGGAGTCGAGAGTGAAGGAGGGTCACTTCTGATAATAGCGCAGCGGGCCACGGCCACGAAGACATGGCCAAACTCTGACAGAGATGAGAATGACAGAGGTTCTCGTTGACTCGCGATTCGTAAACTCTTGAGGCCGTGGTGGAAGTGATCGTCAGGAGCCCGGCTCTGAGATACTTTGCGGTCCAATACGGAGGCTGCTGTATGCGACACTAGTTTCTTCCAAGAGACAGGATACCTCGACGATCAACCTCAGAAATTAATCTTTTGCAACACAGGCGAAATGACGATTTGGACGCAATCTCGGCCAACCTCTCATTTTCTCTTCCGTCGGCCCTGTTTCCTCACATCTTTTCGCACCACATCCTCGTCCAACTTGGTTTTGCGCTCACGCAGCTGCAGTGATGCGTTGTTCAACAGCCATTATCCTTTCTTCTCATAGGTTAATGCTGGGTGATAGGATGCGGACCATGGTCTTATCTCCACCCCGACCCATCCTAAATCAGGGAAGTTAACCAGTCGCTCGTCGCTATGGCCCATCCCTTCTCTCTTCATCCCTGCAACAACCCAACACACCGGTTTCTGCACCTCTGAAATCACAAACGCCAACTCACTCCTGCGACCAGACAATGGCCGCGTTTTGCGGCAGTTACATGGATAGTGGAACCCTGTCGTGGTAGCAGGTCAGGCTTCTATTACAATAAAACCCGCAGGGTCCCTCGTTGCCCAACATCTCCTTTCTACTCCTCAATTTTCCTGCCCAACTCTCGCCTCTTACTACCCAACCAACCATTCGGTCTAATCCTTCATAGACTACCAAGCCTTTCTTCCCTTCTTTATCATACACACAACTATCAACGTTTTCAATCTTCCACCTGGAATTGAAAGCAACCCAATCAGCCCAAGGATCCATCCTGTCGCGCAACAACACCAACAACCCGACAGATTGCCACTGGTCTCAACTTGCAAGACAACGTCCAACGTTGTTCTTTGCTCATCCGAGGATACAATGACTGTTACTCTTGTGACACAGCCTGCTACCATGCACGCTTTCAAGAATTCTGACCTCGATGAGGTTCACTCGTTGTCCAGGTACTGTTTTTCTTATTCTTCCCTGGGAGGCTTGCATTTGCTTTGTAAATCATGTTGCGCGCAAATCATGTATACCGACAATCTTGCTTCACTCAGTCCAAGGATACCAAGCCAGGAGACTTCATCAAAAACTCGACCCAAGGACATTTACCCGGAACATCTTCTGGATCTCAAAGGACCTTTAAATACCCAAGGATATTCACGACAAGGAGCCACTGGATATTCACTTCACTGGATCTGTCCGTCCGGACATGAATCAATAATATAATTTTACTGGCCAAGCGCCCTGTGAGTATTGCCCGCTTTTCAAATTGAAAACAACAGCTATTCGCCTGGATGTCAAACCTGGACTTTCATGGACCATAAGGATTTCTCATCTGGATATCAGGAGTCGACCCTAGGACAAAAGGACCTTTTCATCTGAACTTATTTTCTGGAATGGACCTTTCATGCGGATTTGTATTTCGACAGGACATCACAACGACACATGGGATCTCGCCTGGACTTCTGCCTCCTTCTGTACCGCTTAGCGGTGTTAGATTAAAAGGTAGCACCTGGCTTAATGGCCTCGCAATCCAATTTGATTGCTTAGTGCAGCCGCACTGGACTTCCATCATAAACACCAAATTGCTTTTCACTGGACGTTCTCTGCCGGACACTGTGGTTACCAAGGAACTTCTCATTGCTCTGCTCAGCCAACACTGGATTTCCAACGTCGACAACGCATTATGCTATACCAACTTGTTTTTCTGCGAACACTTAGACTAAGGGCCTGGACCTGACGATACTACTCGAAACGCACTCTCGACCCAGTACTGGATTACTATACCGGATTCGATCAATGTGACTTACTATGTTTGACGACCTTGCCCGGCTACGCCAGCGACCCATGGATGACCTGAGGAATCTCGACAGAATGCAAGATCTAATCCATAGGCCATGCTTAACACTGTCATACTTGGTCTGTAAACTATAACTTGATCAACCTAGTCTAAAAAGCTAACCTTGTCGATAGATTCAAAGTTGATTCAAGCCATGATTTATGCCTAGCTTTCATGTTTCATTTGCTTTTTTTGCTTTTCAGATTGCGCAGAACGGCACACTGACCCTTCCCCAGCGATTTTAGCTTCTCTCAGCCATCACTGGCCCCCAACTCTGGACTCTTTTCTTTTTCTTCTCAAACAGAACCATCAACGGACCTGTTGACAGGTTCGTCATGGGCCACGACAGTAGAAGGACCACAGAACTTTCAAGATTTCTCAGACAATGGATCCGCCCATTCCGGAGAAGCCGAGGAGTTCATTTTCACATCTGGCCATGCTACGCCCCGAGGAACCAGGGTGCCTTCCCAAGGAAACTGGTCCACATCCAGGACTGCCGCTTCAGTGACCCAAGGTGGACAAGCCATGTCTAGGGTGAGCTCAAGCAGGTCTAGCGGCTCTTCGCTATCACAATCATCACACTTGTCCAACATGGACTTCACAGGTAATGCTTCCGCTCTTCAGACTGGAACCCAGGCCGGAGCTACCATGCATGGAATTGATACTTGCCTCCTGGACCCCGCCGATGGTATCGCGAACCAGATGTACTGGCCCAGTTACTCTCTTGACGGTGGACTGAACGGTGATGCGACCTTCTCCCTTCCCGATGCCAGCCCTCTACATGTGGTTCCCTCGCACATGCAGCTCGGCCCTGATGTTTCCCTTGCCGAGAACTCTCCTCCTAGCCCCTGGGATTGCTTTTCTAGCTCCATTTCTCGATCATCTTCTCCCAACACAATTGAGGACTTGTGGTTCCCTAACCAGAGCCCGAACTCATCTCCTCAGATCCAGTGCCAGTCACCAAGGTACGTAATGCCCAGTCGCATAGTGACTCCTGATCCGGTTTCTTACCAAGTCGACTGTTCTAGTCTTGACCGGAACATCCCTTTAATCCCTGAGGATGCCAATGGAAAGGCCATTCCCACATTCGATGAGCTTCCCGCTGCCACCTCTGCTTTCACTGGTCCACGACGACAGAACAGCGACGGTGAGTCCGCTCGGGACCATGACCTTTACAAGAAGGCCGCTCCGTTTGAGGACGGACTCTACCACTGCCCATGGGAAGGACAGCCCAGCTGCAACCACCGACCTGAGAAGCTCAAATGCAACTACGAGTAAGATATCTTTAAACCAATATAGCGAGACGCATGTATACTGACTTGACCAGCAAATTTGTGGACTCTCACCTGAAGCCCTACCGTTGCAAGGCTGAGTCGTGCGAGGGCGCCCGCTTTTCGTCGACTGCTTGCCTTCTCCGCCACGAGCGAGAGGCCCACGGACTCCATGGCCATGGCGACAAGCCTTTCCTTTGTGTTTATGAGGGTTGTGAGCGAGCCGTTCCTGGAAACGGATTCCCTCGCCAGTGGAACCTGCGTGACCACATGAAGCGTGTTCACAACGACCACGGAAGCTCCAGTGGTTCACCTACAACTGGACCTGCTCAGCCCGCCAAGGGACGTAAGCGCAAGTCTGAGACCACCGAAGCCCAGACTTCCAACAGCCGCAAGGCGACTGTAAAGTCGATGCCCCCTCCCCCGGAGCCCAAGGAGAACATGAAACAGCCCCTTCTTGACCAGTGGATGGAGCACCGCAAGGCCGTGGAGAGCCTCATGCGAAGTCTGGTCAAGCCTGAGGACGCCCAGAATCTTCAACACATTGGAACTATCCAGAACAGCCTCAGCTCCATGATGAAGCTTACCAGCGACCTCAATGCCATGAACAACCCTGGAAACACCCTGGTTGGCACTGGCTGAATGATTTGTATGTTGTTACCTGGATGTATGGACCTGGGCCAAACTGACCTTTTTCTTCCAGATACGCGAGTCTTGTCTGCTACTGAAAAATACCAAAATTGAAATGTGCAAGTGCACAAGCAGAGATAAGAAGTCCGTCTAATATAGAGACAAATTCTAAATCTCCAAGACGTCCCAAGGACCGGGCAAAAATGCCCATGATCTACAGCAGAAGGACGTGTCCAGCCTAGTAGACTCTTTCCCCTAGGAACGGATGCACTGCATAGCCACCGGAATCCCATCAATCCAAGGACGCGGGTCACGGCTGTCAACCCAAGGATTGCGCCGCTGCTCCGCCAGGATGATAACGGAGCCCCCGTTACGGGAGAACCATGATCGACTTCAGAGTCGAGTTGAGAAAGAAAAGGACAAGGGGGGACGTCGAGAGGAGGAAAATAGATAGACTGATCATTCTGATATAAGTTTGATACAGATTTCACAGACAACTACAACAGCAACAGATGGCCCTTGACAACAGGAAAGGGTAGCAGATTAGACACTTTGTTTGGGAGGATTCTTGATATTGATAGCATCTCTGCAGATAGGATTTGAGTTCAATCGAGTTTGTTTTTGAAAATAGTTATTTATCTAAAATGAGGTCGAATTTATGAAACGCATTGGAGCATGGTCTGGCGTGATTATTTCGTATGGTTCGACAATATTCATGGCACGACTAAGTGACAGACATTCTAAGATGGACCGGAGATTTCTCCTATGTATCCTTGTAAACGGTTTCACCACCCAAGATTTATCGAGGTACATCGTGGACGAGATATCAGAGGCTGAGAGACCCATGATCAGCGGTGATACGTGCAGTTTTTCGGAAGAAGCAAGGCCAGAGTCTCCGGGGCTAGATTGTGGATATACAGTGAATGCAGCTCTTTTGTTTAACGGGGAATGGGCGTTTTTACCTGCATTCATGGTTGAGTCTCATCTCCCCTCCCTGAGACTAAGAGATAATGACTTTGGAGATGTCGATGTCGATTTATGGCACGACAATAGCTCCGAGATATTGTCGGCTCGGTCACGGTCTCGGTGGTTTCAGTTGCGGGTTGTTAGTGGAGGCCTATGATGGTTGTTAGGGTCCTGGAGCCTCCACTATGACGCTGTTGCTTTGGATCAGCAAAAAAACGGTACCGTATTGACTCGGGTACCTGAGGGAATCATCTGGAAGTTTTTCGTTTTGGGGGCGTAATAGCGAATTGCATTACTGGATAGTAAGAGACGGGCCAGTGGATGAAGGGGAGAAACGGAAGAGCGTTGTATAATGAATGGTAATAAGCTCCGAGGTCTGCCGTAAGTGAGAGCATCCAGGTGTTCTTGTAAGTGATGTTATCCGGGTGCTGAGATACATAAAAAGACAGCGTATGAACTGGATATTCATACTAGAAATAATATGGTGCCATTATGTTGAACTATATCTCTCGTTATCTCATAAATCCAAAACTGAACCCATTGATCCATGTCCTCATCGTCTGTCGATATTTCATGACCTGACTTGGCCTGGCCTGAGCGGCCCAAATTGAGTACAACCTACCCACCTTGGACGTAGACGTGTGTAGGTAGCTGAGCTACTAAATTTATTGAGGGACTATTTACATAGCTTTCCCCAACTCAAAACATCACCTCTCATTCTTCTTCATCTGCCTCAATTATTGCACACTGAAACCTATCTTCTCTATACCCTCATTACAGACTAATTCATCATCATGGCTCGCAAGTTCTTCGTCGGCGGCAACTTCAAGATGTAAGTTTTTACCCCGCCATAGCAATCTGCTTTGCTCTGCTCTGCTCTACTCAGCTCGATCGATTTTCTTGCTGCCCCTCCCCATCCATGAAGCAAAAAGGCCGCACATATTTGTTTAATTTACTCAGGAGCTTACATTGAATTTCTATAGGAACGGCTCTAAGTCGTCCATCAAAGAGATTGTCGATAACCTCAACAACGCTGATCTTGACAAGAACGCCGGTGCGTCATTCTTCTATTCCCCTGCCCCGCGCATTCCAGCATCTCAACAGAACCCCTCACTCATTTCGGTGGAACAACATTCACTAACCGCTCTTAAGAGGTCGTTGTTGCTCCCCCTGCCCTCTACCTCCCTCTCGTCCGCGAGACCCTCCGCAAGGACATCGAGGTCGCCGCCCAGAACGTCTTCAACAAGCCCAACGGTGCTTTCACCGGCGAGATCTCCGTCTCCCAGCTCAAGGACAGCGACATCAACTGGGTCATCCTCGGCCACTCTGAGCGCCGTGAGATCCTCGGCGAGTCTGACGAGACCATCTCCTCCAAGACCAAGTACGCCACCGAGAACGGCCTCAAGGTCATCTGGTGCTGCGGCGAGACCCTCGAGACCCGTGAGGCTGGCAAGACCATTGAGTTTGTCTCCAAGCAGCTCGAGTCCCTCAAGTCCCACGTCTCCGACTGGTCCAACATTGTCATTGCTTACGAGCCCATCTGGGCCATCGGCACTGGCAAGGTTGCTACTACTGAGCAGGCCCAAGAGGTCCACAAGGCTATCCGTGACCTCCTCCGTGGTATCAGCGACAAGGTTGCTGACGAGACCCGAATCCTTTACGGTGGCAGTGTCAATGAGAAGAACTGCGTCGAGCTCTCCAAGCAGCCCGATATTGACGGTTTCCTCGTTGGCGGTGCTTCTCTCAAGCCTGCTTGTAAGTCTTACTCCCCGTTCTTCTCATGGGGCTATGCTAACTAACATTTTTAGTCGTCGACATCATCAACGCTACCAAGCAGTAAATGTATTAATTCAAAAGTGAAAAGTCTTGTTCCGTTGAGGTCTTGATACCTTGGCATGAGAGCAGATAGATGATGAATGAAAACAAAAATGATTATACCCATGAATAATTTCATGAACCTGTTACGTGAAAAGAGACTCGCCTCAAGTGATGATGTAACTTCCGCATTGCAAATTCAATTGAGTAGAAACGTACAGTCGGCGGGTAAGATGTGAAGCAGTTTTCATTCATGCTTCTACCATCATGGAGATCTTGCTATAAATCGTACAAATTTCCTCGCAACCCAATGCTACAAGAACCACAATACCGTCCGCAAACATCTATACGTACAAAAATAAACCAATCGTAGAAGCCAGCCTTTTAAACAACCATTCCCTTGCCGTGGTATGGGGACCAGACGCCACGCACACTTGGTTGGGTGCTGTTAACCGCCTTGTTGTAACGCTTCAGCTTCTCTCCGCTGGCATCACGCAATAACTCGGCCTTCTGAAGGATCTCGTATGGTGATAAGTTTCGTACGCAGATGGGCTTAGTTCGACCGTTGATGTAGTGACCGACGACGACGGGGTGCTTTCCGGGTCGAGGAGAGATGGAGAATTCGACTTGGGGGTTGGCAGCGGCGAACTTGGGGAGAAGAGACTTGATGAAGCCACTGTAGTCAGGTTAGACAATACTTCAAAAAGAAAAAGGTGCAAATTGGTTGTTCAACATACTTCATGCCCTTTGAGCTACCAGCCCAGTCACAGTAATAGAAGTCCAACTTCTTGCACTGGAGGATAAATGCGCCGAGGCCATTCTACAAGAGTCAGCTCTTATGCCTCGAGTGATCGTGGAATTGAACATACCTGGCCCTTTGCTATTTGTCTTATCGCCTTTACAGTCATTTTTGTGTGGGCGTTTCAAATACTATCATGATCCGACAACAGCTAAAATGAATTGAACCCTGGGAGACTATCACCAGAAAATCAGCTCGCAGCGTGTCCCACAATGGTTTAGCGTGTGTCGGCAGAATATCGGCTGACAGAATGTCTCAGCCGCTAACAGGCACCCTTCGAGTCCAAGCAGTCTCAAAGATTAATTTCCCCCATGAACGAAGGCGCGACAACTTCAATTAAACTTACGCCCTACCTTGGCTTTTCTGTCTATCCTTCATCGCGAACTCAGGCTCGCCTATTCATTCTCGGTTAATAACTTCATTTATCGCTCCTTTTCGCCCCGTTCGACTCGAGATAGTGCAATGACAGACAAGCTTCCCCCTAACCTGCTCGCGCTCTTCGCGGCGCGACCACCTCTGCGATTCCTCGACCCGCCCGACCATGCGCCTCAAGATCGCAGGACAGCACCCATCAGCGGCGTCGCGCAGTATCTTCCGGAGCTCCAGAAATACAAAGAGACTGATGTTTACCACCCTACTGAGAGTTGGCTGCAAGCTCGCGATCGCAAGAAGCGTGAGAAGAAGGAGAAATTGGAGAAGCTTCTCCGGGAAGCGCCCGATCTTCGTCAGGAGACCCGGACATTTTATTCGCATCATAGATGCTAACTAGAACTACAGATAAGCCAAACGAGGACCCCAACGTTCGTGGCGATGCGTTCAAGACTTTGATGGTTGCGCGTCTTAGTTATGATGCTGATGAGAGGGATCTTGAGAAGGAATTTGGTCGCTACGGCCCCATCGAGCGCGTATGCAATCATCATGAAAGCATCGCACGACCAGGACTGACAACATCACAGATTCGTATTGTCACCGACACTCACGCTCACGAGAAGCCAAACAAGAAGAAGAAGCCCCACAGAGGCTATGCTTTCGTCGTATTCGAACGAGAGAAAGACATGCGAGGTAAATATAAAACCCCCCTCCCCCCTCTGACTAGCCATTTGTTTTCTTCCCTGGATGTACCTTTTGAGTTGTGGCCCTCAAGCTTGCCCTTCTCACGAAGTATATGCGAGACACCTAAGGGCCCTCAAGCTTGCCCGTCTCTGCTTCTTCCTTTTCTTTTGTCAAATCCGTTCAGCACCCAAGGTACTATTTAGGGTAAGATTGACTGACACCTGCGCCATTCGGTGCAACTACGAGCAGCGGCTTTGGATGCTTGCGATGGCATGCGTATCAAAGATAGACGTATCAAGGTAGACGTCGAACGAGGCAGAACGGTTAAGGGCTGGAAACCTCGACGACTTGGTGGTGGCCTCGGAGGACGAGGCTATACTAGAGCTATGGCTGCTCGTCCCATGGGTCCCGGTGGCTTTGGCGGCGGTGGTTTCCGTGGTGGTTTTAAGGGTTTCGACGGTGGACGCGGCCGCGGCGGCTTCAGAGGAGGGTTTGGTGGCCGTGGAGGAGGCTTCCGAAGCGGCGGAGGTGACTACAGCCGTGGCGGTGACCGAGGTGGTGACCGAGGCGGCTATGGCGCACCTAGCGATGCCCCGTCCGGCCCTGGATTCGACCGCAGGAACGGCGGCGGCTATGGTGACCGGGACCGTGGCGACCGAAGGGGTGGTGACCGAGGCCCCGGTGGGTATGATTCTCGTAGCGGTGGTCGCTCATATGACGACAGACACGGCGGCGGTCATCGTGACGGTGGCCGATACGGCGGAGAACGCGAGAACCGACGCACCGGAAGCAACATGGAACCCATCGGCGGTCGACGAGAAGGTGGGTATCGCGAAAGGGACCGAGACTACGACAGACCCCGTGACGACGATGGTAGCCGAAAGCGTGGCTACGACGGCGGTTATGAAGATCCTCGAAAGTTGCGCCGTTATTAACGATGTAAACTCTCCATGACCTTTTGTGGTGGGTTGTCGATCTTCTCCCAGTCATTAATCCAGACCCCTTTTCCACCAAAGGGTAAGCACTTCACCAACCACGAAGCTCGAGCAATCCGGATTATATTATACGCCTCTGTCCGATGTCATCCGTCGGGTTCACATGATCTACTGTCGTCATCTAACCGACCAAGACATGACAGTCACCAGTTGTTTGAGGAATCATCCTCCGGTACATCCATACGGATGCAGGTTTACGCAACGTGTCAGGTAACCTTTCTATGTATTCTACTTGTGTTCTTTTGGGAGTCGGGGTAAAATTCGGAGGGTAGTTCGATGGTGAAATGGCCATTACATGCTGCATAAGGGTAAGACTCAGTGACCTACTCTGTACTGACCCCCGAGATGTCGCCTAGGCCGGCTAAGAAGGCCGACTCTGATGTATCACTTAGGAGTTTTCATGTTCAATAATAGTTAAGAAAAAGAACCGAATATTGTGAATGTTTTGAAGTACGTATTGTCATTCGGGCGGGCCTATTGGTAAAACATGATGCCCTTCCATATCCCATGGCCCTCAACGCCAAGATCCCATAAAAATTTCATGCTGGTATCAGTCATTCAAACAGAAGATGTTAAACCCAACGTCTAGCACCGTTTTCTATGCCTCATTCTAGGCTCGTCTAATTCTCATCCATGGCGTTGGGGTTGACCTCTGTCACCTCGGAGCTAGCAGCGTTCCAGTACCTAGGCCGTATTAGTTTCTGTTCTTATGCCAAGTTGATCCTTTCAGAAGTGATCCAAACTTACGCTAACACCTTGACCTTGAACTCACTCAAGCACACATCAAAGAGCTTGAGCAGTCTTGTCTGTCGTGAATCCAGAACATCGCCCTCCTTGCAAACAACATACTCCTCGCCTTGACCAGCCTCATCACCGAGAACAACACGACCCTTGACCATGCGGGTAGGGACACCGAGACGTCGCAACTCAGGCTCAATGGTGTGCTCAAGAGGAACATCGTGCTCGGCGGGAACCTCGCCAGCGGTCGCGTAGACAACACCAGTAGGAATAGAGAAATCGCGGGTGGCCACAGCGCCAGCGCGGGCAAAGTCGACAGGAGCGAGGTTCTCAAAGTAAGAGAGAATTTCTTCGGCAGGTCGGTTGGTCAAGATCAGACCGACAGTACCTGTCAAATAACGGCTGAGGTCCTCAATTCCAGGAGCAATGGCCTCCTCGGGGGTCTGGCCAAGGGCCTTGGCCATGAGCTTTGTCTTTCCGAAGAAGAGACTATACAAAATTAGTTGCGCCCCGAAGGCTTACATAGAGAGGCATTACCGGCAGTCAGACAGCTCACGTCGCACGTCCTTGAGATGGTTGTTTCGCATGTTATCGACGCTGAAGACAAAGCAGTTCTGGTACTCGGGAACGGCATCGCGGATATTCTGGAAAAGCTTGTCCTTGTTCTCGCGCGTCTTCTTGGAGACTTGTGTGAGGTGGACAACCTTTGCCCGCTTCGACTTGGGCATTTTGGCGGTATGATTTATTGGTGAAGAAGTTCTAAAGGTGATTCGAGAGGGGTTGAGGTCGAAGGAGGATGGAGAATCGTAAGTTTAGGTTGGTGGTTGTGGTTTGAATGGGACTTGAGATCACAATGCCTGCTATAGAAGGCGGCTGTCCACTGGATTTTTTTACTTTCTACGATAAAAATTTCGAATGGGCGAGCTATCTTATCAGTTGACCCCGCAATTTTGCTCACCGAGGCAGGGGTCCAATCGCTCACCTAGGGTGTACTAATCTGGTAATTTCTGGCAAGATCAATAGCAATGAAGTAAATCATCTTTGAAGATTCGGTAGTAATTGCTGCAAGTTTATTTGTTTAACTATCGGGTTTTATGAGAAGTTCGAAAACAATCATCTCAAAGTCTGAAAGACCTCCTTATCCTATTTTCTCTATGATACTGGATGGATCATGTTGAAGAGCCGGTATCATGACGGTCAGATGTGGTAAAAAGGAAATAACAAATAATTATATCAGATAAAACAGTTAAACTTGTGTTATTTAGTGCTACATTGTTAGCTTGTTGAATAGACTCCAAAAATAAGTCGAGGGAGGATGAACGCGTACGTATAAAGTCAGACAGCTATGCTACTAAACGAAGCATTCTGGCAAGAAGTACGTGAATGGTGACTTTGAACTTGTCTTGCTTCAGTTCACCATGTTTATATTGAAAAGCTGTAAGCATTAGATATGAGGCAATCATGAAAAAGCAAAGTTGTTATATAAAAGGTCAGTGAGCGAGGAGCTAACTGAGACGTTTAACGTCAGATGCCACACCAATTATTTCCTGTGAAATGCTGCAACGACAGGGTTGTATGCTAGAACGCTACATGATGCTGGCATGAAGATCCCTGAAAACCTAGTGATATAGTTGAGATATCCCGAAAAGTTAGGTGAGTTTTATCCGAGTCAGTCCCGTGATTGTTCAACTATTGCAATTTTTATGAGAATTTCTTCTTTTTTATGACCACGAATTAGCTGATCTTGCAGTCGAATCTCTCAAGACTTGGCGTCTTCGGGAAAACTATGACATCCCGTTCCGAACGCAGACAGAATCGCGGGAAAGAGGGAAAGAGAACAAGACTGATGACGCACAGACCACCTTCTAGTTCCAGTAGAGTAGAGCTCTGAAGTCGTTTTCTTACTGGGAGCCACACAAACACATCACACATTGTCCAAACATCTCTTTCATCCCAATTGCAGAGCCCCGTAAACAATTCGACTCCTCCCCTCTCCCAACCCTTCTCCATCCCAATTTCCAGCTAATTGAAGCTCTAACTCTCTCCACTATCTTCTGCGTTTCTCTCCTTCAAAGTCCTCCAACTCTCGATCTCTTCTCCGATCCGAAGTTCGACCTTGCCACCACCCCTCACGTCTTTGCCTTCCAACCGCGAACCCTCGACTCCATTTTGTCATCAGGCTTGCCCTATTCTGCTTGCTTCGACTCGATTCAACCCAACCCCCATCACTTCAATTTCGACCGAATACACTCGCCGTTCTGAGTTTGAACACTTAGTATCAAGCTCTATTTCTTTGACGTTTTCACGCCCTCGTTCGACCCGTTTCCGCGACACAGAGAGCTCGCCGGTTGCGCACCCGACCTAATTTTCGCTCCTGCATCATACTCGTCATATCAAACTTCACATTACAACACACAGCCATCATGGCCTCCAACGGTAACTTTACCCAACAGGATCAGTACAAGGAATCTGTCGACCAACAACAAACAGCTCCTACCACCACTGCTGCTGATGGCTCTGCTACCGCCGCCTCTTCTGCCACCAGCAACCCATCTAAGGATGAAGTTGGCTGGTATTTCGTTGAACAATTTTACACTACCCTGAGCAAGTCGCCCGAGAAGCTTCACGTATGTTCCCTTGAGCCCTTGATATGCTTGTTTTGTATTAACAAAATTTACAGCTCTTCTACGGCAAGCGCTCACAATTCGTCTATGGTAAAGAAGCTGAGGTTGCCAAGGTCTCTGTTGGCCGACAGGTACGTTAAGATGGCAACAAGGAGCATCCGAACAGGTTGCTAACAGAGCGACAGGACATTCAAGAACGCATCAAGAACCTAGACTTCCACGACTGCAAGGTCAGAATATCCAATGTTGACTCCCAGGCATCTTTTGAAAACATCGTCATTCAAGTCATTGGCGAGACTTGCAACAACAACAAGGCACCCAGGAAGTTCGTTCAGACCTTTGTTCTTGCCCAGCAACCCTCCGGCTACTTCGTGCTCAACGATATCCTGCGATATATCGATGACGAGAGCGATGATGAGTCTGCTGCCTCTGAAGAGGCTGCCGAGGAGCCTGCTGCTCCCGCTACTGAGGAACCTGCTGCCCCCGCCGAGCCCGAAGCTCCCCAGTCTGTCGAGGAAACCAAGGAAGAGGCTCCCACCCTCGACCCCGAAGTTATTGACCAGAAGCTTGAGGAAGTTTCCACTTCTAAGGACAGTGTGACTCTGAACGGCAGCACCACTGAGGAGGTTGATGAGGCTAAGGCCCCCGAGACCAAGCCTGAGGTTCCTGCTGAGACCGCTGACGAGGCTGCTAAGGAGCTTGCCGAGGAGGATGTCAAGGAGCCCGAGAAGCCCAAGGACCCTAGCCCTACACCTGTCTCCAGGCCTGTCGCTGCTCCTCCTGCGGCTCCCGAGAAGCCTGCTGGCCCTCCTAAGCCTATGACGTGGGCCAGCCGAGCTGCCGCTGCCGTTCCCAAGCCCGTTGTTCCTCTTCCCAAGACTACCACTCCTCCCGTGAACCAAAGCCGCGCTCCCGCTCCCGCTGCTGCTGCCCCTACTTCTCAACCCGCCACCGCTCCCGTTGCCACCGCTAATGCGCCTGCCACCGAGGCCGCTGCTAAGGATGCGGCTGGATGGCAGACTGCAGGCAGTGACTCAAAGCGACAGAACCGACCTCAATCTGTTTCCGGACCTCCTTCTGCCGACAAGGAAAGCACCACAGCATATGTTAAGTTCGTGACGGACAAGGTTCAGGAGGCAGACCTTAGGAACGCCTTGGCTGTTTTTGGCGAGTTGAAGTCTATTGATATTATCCGCCAGAAGGTATGTTTATATCATTTATTATGACAATACTGTTTAAGCTAACATGTTACAGAACTGTGCCTTTGCTGAGTTCAAGACCCCTGAAGGCCCTAAGGCTGCGGTTGCTGCCAACCCTCACACCATCAACGGTGAGACTATTGTAGTCGAGGTCCGTCGAAAGACAGGCCCTAACAACGCCAGTAGTGGCTCTGGTGGCCGAGGCTCTGTGTCAGGACGTGGCCGTGGAAGCGGCCAAGGCCCTCGAGGCAACTTCTCTGGTCAGAACCGTGGCCGAGGCGGTGCTCCTCGCGGCCGTTTTGGTGCCCAGTCCCAGAATGCTTAAGCAATAGCGACTGGTATATATAATGTGGCCAAGGTCAGACTCGCACGGCAGTGTCAGTCTCGAGACTCGGCCTCTAGGTTCTGGGACAACCAGAATCTCAAATCGAAGTCATCGCAACTGATCTATGTGATCTACATAACCATTATCAAACATCAACACAAGGGGATGGCAACAGAAACAAGCTCAGCAGATGGTCAGGTGGAAGGGCAAGGGAGCGGAGTTTGGTATTCCCTTTTGGAGGAAGGATGGAGTTGGGAATTTGGAGTCATATTTGTTCGTTTTTCAGTTTCGGTGGTTTGCGCGCTGCATCTGCATCTGATCCTCTCAGCCGGCGATTGGGTTACGGATTTCAGCAAAAACGGGGAAAGGTCCTAGGCTGGGAGCTTTGGTTTGGCATCATTACTTTCTAATGACCGTGTATATTCTCACAAAAGCGAACGGACGGGCGATAGAGGTGGTAGTACCCCGGATGGGCAGAAGGACATCGAATGGGTATACTAACGAAGCAGTGACAGTTGACGATGGTGGAGGAGAGTCTAGGCCTGTGATGAACGAACGGCCTAGAGTGACCATGTTCTGTACTTTTTACTGTGCAAGTAGTAATGTTCAGTACCTTTTGGTTTCCAATGTTTGAGTCGGCTACCCGACCAGCAAGTGATTGCAAAATTTTCATCATGTCAATGTTTTCATGCCATGTCGCGTAACGTAACAGGTTGAAGATGCAGGACAGGAGGGGCTTAACGGTGATAATATCCAGTATCGGTTTAGAAGGTCCCGTAGAAGCAATATTGCTTGCTTATGCGATGATATCCGAAGTTCAGCTTGTAGAGCCTCGTGGATCAAATAAGTCGAACGGTTCGTCGCATGAGAAATTGTTGTTGTTGGTCAAGGTTCTTTTGTAACAGGACAAAGCATTGACAAAATGCCAAGCCAGTTATTGGGGGACTTTTGATGAAGAGAGGATACCCACGCGTAATAGTTACTATGAAAAGAAAACTTGATCTTGAATCTATCGAGGGTCGAAGTTGCACGTGTTCTGTAGCAGACACCGCGATTTCATTCTATCCGTTCGGTTCGTCGGAGACTATCCCGAATGGCCATGGCGTGTCCTTTTATTGTGCATATTCCGGACACACCGCAAATATAATGAGGCGCACGGTATGGATGAGTGACATGGGGAAACAAAAGGTTCCCCGGGTATTTCTGCGACCTTCTAAAAGCAGACCTTAAGGAGAAAAAACAGCCAATGTTGTGTGAGGGAGAGTTTCTGGCCATGGGACGATGCAAGCAAGGTCTTTGCCGAAAGATCCGGGGAGTATCGTTATTATTCTCTTTGGCGATCAGTTTGCTGCGGTAATATCTGAGACAGCGGCTTGAGCTGATCACACTTTCGTTGGTTTTGTTTTAGGACTCCAGGAGTAAAGGTTGCAGCCAAGACGGGAGATGACCACCCATGGAGAGCTTGTCTGAGAGCTTGTAGGCTTAGTTTACGATATATGAATCACGTATGCATACCTCTAATTAACTAACTCGTGGATGGAATGTTTGTAAGAAGCTCGACTTAAAACTCCGTCGATGGAACTTTTTAGGATCATGTTCCTTGCTCAGCAAGACAAGGAAAGGATCGGCACAGAACCTGAACTTGCCAGAATTGCTTACAGGCCCTCGGGGGAATAATTACCGTGTGATTTGCGTGATCGTCGAGAAGCAATTCGACTGCCGGCGCCACAGATTGAATTAGCAGCAATCCAACCTTGGAGGCCGAGGGAGCAAAAAGACGTAAGACCTTGAATCACGGTGGCAAAATAAACG
>PVPY01000180.1:1293-24798 GCA_002982035.1 Fusarium algeriense
GCAGAACTTGCACGTAAACCCATGGACGAGGTGTAGGTTCGGGTCTGGGGATGAGCCATCTTGTCGTACGGGAGCTTCAGATGGGCTCTGTAGTGGTGAGATGCGAGCCTTTAAAAGATCGGTCACCAGACGTCGCTCAGCAGCAGGTATGTTATGCTTCGTTCGGAGATGCTGGCTGACTTGAGCAGGGCTGGGAGAAAGGGCAACGCGGCATACGTCGTGGCAACATATGAGCACTCGAGCATGGACGTCAATGGAGAGATTGACCCGTGAAAACACTGCATCGTCGGACATGGTACCCTGTTTGTCTCGTGACCGATTCCGTCAGTAAGAGGATGATGCAGGCGAAAAAAGCGTTGACGAAGGACACCAAGTGGAATGGATGCCGGCATCGGGTTTTGAGGTCTCATGAGACCATGTGAATAGGAGACATGGCGCCAAAGCTCCCAAATTGCATTCATTACAATTGAGTAGATTTGAACTAGAGGTGAACATTTTCGATTTGTTTTTGAAACCCATGTCCACTCTCATTTTCCCCAATGGCTAATCCTATCCAATTACTACGACGAAGAGCTTTCAGACTAAGCCGTAGGCTGTTCAAGACCAAGCCATCTATCCAGCCAGGCAAGATACTCCGTCTCCATCCACTTCGCCAACTCTCTCAATATCCCAACAACACGATATAACCCAACCAAGTCCCTCGTCCCACCCATGTTTATCTCCTCTGCAATCTCCTAAAGACTCGTTAGTATTCCATCACATAACCAAGAAGGTATACTCACAATCGAATTGGCCTGATCGCAAGCAAACATGAGCTTCCACTCATGTTCCATGACTATTATTAGCGGCAGCGTAATGATCTGCTCGTCACTCATTCGAAGAGCGGCCATTCGCTTATGCCACGCCGCAACCCAAAGTGCCAGCTGAATCCTAGCCTCTTCAACATGTCCCGTCGCAATCTTGGTCTCCATCGGCACCGCGATCGGATCGTTTCTAACAGGTCCGTATGTCGTCTGGTTGATAGTGCGCATATCATCCGGCAGAGCATCTATCACCTTGCTGATGTGACGCGCTGTACTTGCCGAGGGGCGCACCGTAATGCCCCAGTCGATCATTTTGGATGACATGATGCTGTAACACGAATCCGTGCGCATCTCGGGGATGAATGGGGGGCTGATCCTTGCCTGTGTGAGAATCTCGCGGTTCGCACACCCGAAATCCTTCAGTGCGAGCTTCATCAACGGTCCGTGGACATCAACATTCCAGGCTGACTCTGAAGCTCCAAGGTCCTTCCGAGATTTTGCAACTTGTTGGATCTCGCGAATTGCAGCAAGTTCCTCTATATAAGACTGAGTTTTGTCATCCGGATGACTAAAGAAATACCGCTCCCTGATGTCTTCATCGCTGGCATCCAGCTCTTTCAGGACTGCTTGAGGGATGAACTTATCGCCGTCTGCGATGTCGGAAATCTTCTTATATGTCTTGTGCATGATTCCTCGAAAGAGCGACTTCTTGATGACAACGAAATCGACGGGCTTTTTGAGGAGCTTTAGCGTAGATTGCTTGACGGGGCTGATTGACCGGGAACGATTGGATGCGGAAGACGATGAAGGTAAAGACGGAGGATTTGAGAAAGGACGAGTCGGTATCGTCATCTGAAGCCTTCTTGCAGGACCGGTAGGAGTCTGTTCGTCGAACGGGGCGTCCTGGAAGTTTCCTTCAGGGGTGTCATCTTGTCTCTGTCTCTTTGGCGATCGTCTTCTACTCCTTGTGGGTGTTTCTGATGATGGCGGAGTAGGCATGTCGCCCCAATTGAGAATCGGGCTTGATGGCGCGTCGCGTTTCTGGCCGCAGGACGGGGAAGTAGATTCAGCGATAAAGGTGTTGAGCCAGCCGTCAATGTATTCTGACAGCTGTGTGTTGTAGTCGCTCATGGAGAGGGATTGATACTGTGTGAGGATGAGGTTGGGTTAATATGCTGCAGAGATTGTTGTTGATATGACTGCATGATGTTGTAAGAGATTGGCTGATGGATGTTTTGAAGGAGATAAGATAACGGCGTTGACACAGAAACAGGCGTAGAGTGGAGGCACTAGTCGATATACGGAAAGGCCGCAGATCCATCCCTAAAAATAAACATCGCCTTCAAAATCAACCGTCAAAAATGCATTTAGCAGACAAAGTAATAATAGGAGAATTATATAATTTTGGCTGGGGATGCCCTTTTATTGTATGCGGCCTCATTTTCAGCTTGCGAAAAGTTACGTTTTTTCGCTTTGTCGGGGCAATCTAGGCGTCCAATTAGGTAGGGCTGGAATTTGCAGCGCTAATTACCCTGTAGAGAATGTTGAAGAGAATGATTGCCAAGATAGCAACAGCTGCATTTACGTAGCAAGCAGGGCTTTAGTAAAAACACAATTGAGCCAGGCCCTTGTACGAATTAAGACGGTCTCAAACGCACATCTTTAATATCATCAATCCCCACAAAGCTCCCAGCACATTGCAAACAGTAATCCCAAGCGCTTTGAACTCATTGTGCGCACCAAGAAAGAATCACTATCCCCTCAATTGTCGAAAGGCTCCTAAGGGTACCTTGCCCCACATGACCCCTATTACATGACGGGTACATGAAGGGAACCTAAAGATGCGTCATTAATCATTGCCAAAATCGTCATATAAATCATTTCAAAGTCATGTATGAATTCTCAATTAATACTAGGCGAGGCCTTCAATGCGTGGCAACCAGCAGTATGTTGTGCGATATCCGTCTTATCGATATGCCGCCCCACTTTCTTATCAGATATCGATATCAAGACTGGTCTGTATAACCTGCCATATAGAATATCGACAAACACATGCGAAGAGAAAAAACTTGCCGTGGCCGCAGTGATCCCAAGCGGTCGGCCATGAAATAAGCGAGGCCTCCTGTATGCTGTAGCCATGGAGTTATTTCATTCTGCTCGACGTCATGACCATCAGCCTGGTGGTTACGGAGCTTTAGAGGCCGCATGTTTAAAGATAGTTAGGGTAGTCAATACTCCATAGCGAAAGTAGACGACTGATAAGATCAAGAGTCAATTGAGGAGGGGGAAATCTTTATTGCATACATACTGGTGTCAGTAGAGCCCTTCCTAAATTACTACGATGCGGTCACGAAACACGCGCGGTTAAGATATTAATTTACACGTAGGCGCTCAGGAGGTAGTATCGCTTTGCGCCACTAAAGTAAAGCTAACTGCATAGGTTGCGACGAAGGAACAAACTAGCCAATGAGAAGGTATATCACGCAATTTTAATCAAAACATCGGCGGGAATTGAAAACACTGTCCCTATTTCAGTGAAAGAGGATTTTATAAGGGTATAAACTAATGTGAGGTGGTGAATTTCATCTTTTACTGAAAACGGGACAGACAATAGGGATGTAGGTAGGAGAGAATCATCCCCGACATTCCAGATGATATCAAGAGAGTCCATCGGAAACATCCTAAATTTGACTAAAATAGCCTAAGATTTCCAAAATAAGGTGCAAGATGGTACCAAAGAAAACGGTCATCTATATTGGCAACCGTAACGAAGCCCAAGTTGACAGATACATCAACAAATTCCTTATCGATCTACAGGTGACTCAAAGACAAAGTGGCAGATCCAGAGCTAGGGAGGGGTATAATCCATCCTCCCCGTCCCTGTTTAGCACCCTTTGCGCTGACTTGCCATTTCTGGGCACCCGTTGACTCAATCCATACCGCGGCCTGAGCTGCCTTGGGCGAGCCCTTAGTTTGCGAGAGAGTTACCTGAACTGTCTTCCGAGCTGTGTCGAAAGTGAACTTGGTAATGGATCCAACGTCAAGAGTGATCATGATCTTCAAGGGACCAATAAATACTCTTTTCCTGACAGCATCCTTTGGTTGAACCGTGTACTGATCTCCTTCAATTAAGAGGATGCCCCCGAAAGCAATCATGCCAAGGTCCTTGTCATCGGTGACATAAGTACCAGAGTTCAATACCGTACCAATAAAGCCACCACCATAATCACCAGTGTAACCATCCCAATTGAGCGTGTCAGGGTATGAATGAAAGGCAGCACTGGGATAGCCATTTTGATTGATATTAGTGAGCGGCGCAAACGATCCAGCGTACCCGACACGAAGGAGATAAGAGTCTGAAGGGTTGTCGCGAAAAGCTGAGAGAAGGACTTGAGAATTCAAACCTGAACCGTAGTGATGGATCTGTCTCTCAATCCTTTGAAGCTTTCCTGCGTAAATAAAGTCCCAATACCTCCGAGCATTACCATTCCATCCCCAATGAGGCACGTTGGGCACGTATCCCAACACACTGTTGATGGTTTTCTGAACTGAATCGTTGAAGCCAAAGTACCTATCACGTTAGTAATGAGCAACCTACAGGAGTTCGATCTTACCTTGTCCAATAGTAAACGCCTTCTTGACCTGTTGAGTCCCAAGCCATCTCACTTCCATAGGGGATCTCTTGCGAGTTCCAAAGCTCAGCCCGTTTCTTCATCGCGATCTCTACTGCGTGTGCTGCGGTATCATTGCTCTCTCGCTTCAGGTCAGCTAGAACCTCCCCAAAGACAGTCTCTCCCATGAGGCCGACGTCTGTGTATGATACATCCTTCTTAGTCATGCGGATAATGGTCTTCTGGGCTTGGTTCAGGTACCAAGCCCAAGGTTTGGATGTAAGCTCTGGATATGCCCGTGCAACGCGGTACATGGACCAGTAAGCTACCACGACGTGCACGTAGTCGTATGCACGATCGATGCTCGCCGAGGCTTCCTGGTTCCACGAAGTCCAGGAAGTCCAGTCAAAGTCTTTGCTGTAGGGATAGTCCACTTTGGAAGGCTCATAGTAGAATAGTGACTTGCGGACACCGTAATCTTGGCCTTGAATTCTACCCCAGATAGTGGTCTGAGCAAACTCATCCAGTTTCGCTATCTCCTCTGCATTTGGCTGAACGACTTGCTTGAGCATTCCTGCGACATAAGCACCAGTGCCGCCCTCATCACTGAGGCCTGAAATCCAGACTCGGGGGTCCTGCTCGACGATTGCCCCCTTCTCGTAATCGTAGGTCATGACCGATGGAGATCTTCTGAAGGGATCCGATGAGTCATTGAACCAGGCCTTAGTAGTCAAGAAACCACCCAGATCATTGAGAGTCTCTGTTGTTGCCTTGGTAACGTAATAGTGAACAGTCTGTGCCTTATCATCACTGTATGTGATGGTGACCCGAACCCGACCCCAAGCTGACGATGAGGGGGTTAGGGTATACATTTTGTCGCTATCCTTCTTAACCTCAAGGGCACCTTTGGGTGAGACAGCTATTGAAGCAATATGACTATCGCTCTGAAGAAATAATTGAGCCGGGAGGTCTCGCGGTATAATGTACCCTGGAACTCCAACTGCAACCGGATTCCCGGTCTTGCGAACAGCCTTGTCAAAATCGCGAATAGAATCGGATAAAGAGAACCGGAAGCCGAATTTCAGCGACTCGCCAGGCTTCAAAACTTCTGAGCTAGGTTGGTTCCAAGGCTCTTGATGCTTCCATTCTTTTTCCGCCCACGCCTTGGTGAGAACCTGCCACTCGTAGAATCCTTCAAAGGTCTGACTCCCATAACCGGTTGAATCAAACCAAGGCTCTTCTAGATCTCTATAGGCCTCTAGTGGTGTCTTGGTTCCGTTCAAAGGCGTGACGACGAGAGCATTGCCAGTACCTTTGACTGGTGCGACACGGATTTGACCTGCATCCTGTCCGATGTAAGGGTCTGAGAGAGAGCAACGGGCTTGCATCTCCTCAGCTGTTCTGTTCGTGAAGATGCTATTGAATTCAGCCGGGAAACCCAGGCTTCCAATTTCGATGGTATCATCTCCTCCGTTGATGATAGTGAAGCGAAGACCCAGATCGCCTTCGATGTCAAACCATTCGCGAGTGATGTTGAGAGGACTTTTTGGGAGTGTCAAGGCAAGATCTGAAACCGCAAGAGAATTGGCTGTACTGATTTTCTTTACAGGCTTACGCTTGTGAGCAGAATCACCGCTCGTCCACGCCAAACTGCCATGTTTGCGATAACGGTACGTGATATCTCCCCAGTGGTATTGTCCATTCTGTGCACGAACATCAAGAAGATCGAATGGTAAAAAGTCAAAAGTGTCGTCGGCTGAGGTCAATGATACAAGAACTTGAGCGTCGCGAACAATGCGGGCTTTGAAGTTATCAGTCTTGATGTCTATGTAGCCATTGCTTAGGCCAAGGTTATCTTTCTGCGCGTGGACTAAGGGTACTGTGAAGGCAAATATTATCCAGAGTAGTTTGAGAGATGGCATCATGGCTGAAAGAGACTGGTGTCTGTCCGTTTGTTGCGTTGCTGGCTAGTTAGGTTTTATAACCTAGTAATATTCTTTACCAAAGTTCCATGGTCTGGTAAAGCTTGTATTAATTTATAGTTCACGCTTATAATATATAATTTTAATAAAGTTTTAATAACTTATATAAAGTTTTAATAAGTATGCGGCCTTAGAAACCAAGTTAAAATCACATTGAGTTCCTAACAACATCCCTCGCGTCGTTTGGCAACCGACGAACTAAGTTTGGTGGGAAATGAAAGGGCGAAAACTTTTGTTGCGCATGCTTATCATGTACGTTATATATAATGGTACGTTGAAATGGGTACTTTGACCTTTCTTCCTCTACTAGTTGAGATGTGTTCAGCTGGTTGGCTCGCCAAAATATGCGAGTTGGTTGGAACACCAATCGGAATTAGTGTTTTCTATGTTCCCTTGTCTTTCAAATGTTCCAATTTGTTGGAAAAATTGATGGTTTCCCCTCAACGTCAGGATTAAGGTTCAAGATTAAAGTTAAAGTTTGATATCCTAAAACTCAAATCGTAGGACTATCATCTAGGACTATATGACTCAAGTCTTAGAAAGAATCAGTTGAACAAGGAGAGAATAATAATAATCAATTATCAACTGCACTCAGCATCCCTGCGTGATCCAACAACACCAATTGCAAAGTTCGTTCTCCCCTACGTTTACGTTACCACAATGTGAGTTAGATGGTTTGCAGTAATCGCATATTTGCGTTTCTAGATGATGCTGCTTCTGCACCCGTTTCATACTGATTAAAATGCTGATATAACTGAATGCCGCTGTCATTGTAGAGATCTTGATTTTTCTAAACAGTGACTGGTTAATAACTATGCTGGAGAAACGCAGTGCTCTTCCCATGCATGGCCGACTGTTCTCCATGCATGCGGCTTGCCTCGCTAGATGTAAAGATCTGCAGGGCTTATAACTTTATTCTTTTAAACCCATGTTCGCCTCCATGGTTCTCCGCGTGACAATTCCATAGTCGAAGTTGCGGAGCCGTCGTGTAGATAGAAAAGCGAAATATTTCCTTTTTTGTGATGAGCTTTCCAGTTGGCTGGCTTCAAAAACACGAAGTACGCCTTGTCGTAAGCACCGGAGCCAGTGATGTTGACCAAGTCATGTGGAAACGAGGCTGTTTTCTTCATGGAACAAGGATAAAGTACCCGGCTTGGCCCCAGAATCAAACCCCTGCATCCCAGTCGGCGCCCCACGCCTGAACCGCTTTCTGGTACAATTTCTACATTCGCATCGGCTATGGCGTGGCTTAAAGTGAATTTATGGCTATTTACAGTCAGTTTGCCCGAGAGCTGAAGCTTAATTGAGTGAATTACCTCGTAACTGGAGCGGTTCCCAGACCGGGCTACTCCGCCGAGGCACCGCTTTTCGTCGTGTGAGGAAAACCCTATGATGCTTAACCTTGGAGTCTGGGAGGGAGAACGGCCCCTCTTCATTTTCACATAAATAGCACCTATGGTCTGTGAATGGACATTAGTAAATAATATTGGTTTAAAGCCCAAAGCTCTCCATCTTGACTTGACCGCCGTCAGCGCAATTGGTGTACACTTGCCTGTAAAGTATAATGATAATGACAAACAAATGACTTAAAAAGGCTTGCCCATCACAGCTTTGACGTCGAATTCTCAACATGATCAGCCAGGATCAGTACCAATTTATCCCCGACCAGACCGATCTTCGACTCATGACACCAAGTCGCCATAGTATGGACATATGGAAATAGACCGGAGATAGACACAGACGTGCGAAGTGGACAGGGGTAAGCGACAATTAGGGGTACACGGCAATTAAGAATAGAAGAGTAGGTGGAGTCCCGAGGCCACCGAGAGTCTCCGAATTGACCTCCATGTTGCCACAGTGCCAAACTTACGAATCTGATCTGATATTGGTAGCACTTAAGAAGAGCCACATGTCCTTCTCTAATTCAAGAACTCCAGACGTTTTTTATTCAATAACCTGAGATTATTTTTCCTCCTTTCAGCTTCGCACCAACCCGCCTTTACACTTTACAGTTCTACTCTAGACTTTTCTCCGGGAACAACATGGGAGAGGCACCGAGAAAGAAGATCATCGTAGCCTTGACTGGTGCGACAGGAGCTGCCATTGGCATTCACGTTCTCTCGACGCTTCGACGACTGAATGTTGAAACTCATCTCATCATCAGCAAATGGGCAGCCGAAACCATCAAATACGAAACAGACTACACGCCAGCTTCTGTCAGAGCACTTGCAGATCACATCTACAATCCAAATGACTTAGCTGCTCCAATAGCGAGTGGTTCTTGTCACGTTGACGGCATGATCGTCGTTCTCTGCTCTGTCAAAACTCTGGCTGCCATCAATGCAGGGATCTCCGATGATCTCATCACGCAAACTCAACGATTTGAGGACGAGTTTTCGTTATTTCAGTAACGACTCTCACTCTGCCCTGTATCTCCCATTCGTACTTTCTGTGGACGCCATTACATGGCGCGAGCGCTGTCTCATGAAGAGCCTTGGCATTATCCGAGAAGTTGAATCAAAAACGGGTCATGGATCCTGGGGCCCCCAGCCACTTCAACGGAGGAAGAGACGACATCACAAACCCTACAGCCAGTCTTGGGTCAGCCCTGAACACCATCGGCAATACTATTAAACATTTAAACATCATCGAGTCGGTATGGACCCATCTGGAGAAGCTGCCTGATGAGATGCCAGACGCAGAGAGAAGCGAATTTCGTGTCAACAACAATAGCATTCTATCCGCCATAAACATTCTTCGGCAACAGTCATCGAACGCAAAAGTGCAAGCCCAGTACCTCGAGCTACGGATTCGCAGCCAAACCTCCGTGGTGAGTCGAGTTGTTTCATATCTACACGGCCTTGTGTTAGAGTAATAACCGAAGCATAGCTGTTTGCTCTCTTATCCCGCGAAGATGCCACCGCGAGTAAAGACCTCGCAGAAGCAGCTCGACGGGACGGATCTTCTATGAAGACAATCGCCGTCCTAACAATGGCATTCTTGCCGGGCACGTTCTTCGCAGCCTTATTCTCTATTCCCTCGCTCGGTTGGGATGAGCCAGACAAATTCGCTCTCTATTTCTCCTTCACAATTCCCGTCACCCTTGCTACCTTCATGATTTGGGCTAGTATAACACAACGCCAATTAATAAAGAGCAACATTGCTCGTTTATGGAAATAGGGTTGTGTCTTGTAAATGGTCTTCGATATTCTGTACCTGTTGAGAGGGGAAAGTACGGCAGCCTATGGCAGATTGGCATTACTTGTAGATGAGTGCATGTGCATCATAGTCAATGAAGACTCGAAAATTGCTTCATAATTCCATAGCCGCAAATTTTAGCAGGGCGGGATGAATAATTGAAGTAGTAAACCCGATAGTCTCTGAATGAGCCTTTTGTTTTGGATGAGGAAAGGCCACCCCAGAGGTTTACCTTGATGACTTGTCGTCATTGAGCCCTTGATAGGGGCAGAGGTACTGAGGCATTTAATCCCCAACCAACGTGCACGGATAAAAAGTATGTAATTGCATGAAGATAAGGGAGACAGGGGGTCAGTGCATGGACGAAAAGTATGTAATTTGATAAATTACAGACCTAGGTAGTGACCTGTGTGACCTGTCACGGCTCGCAGTTTTACAAGACGAAAAATGTCAGCGTTGCTCTGTTGTCAACCGAATGTCAAGCCAATAGGCCCCTGCGAGATTAGATCAGCTGAAACGATTTTTGATTCAGGAAACTCTGTCCGCCAATGTGTCTAGACCATCGATCCAGTGACAGCATTTGAGGATCAGATCACGTTTGTCAGCTTTTATTAGCCTGAACACTCTAAAGGGAGCCTTTCACTAACAGCATAAAGCGTGCCTTGCCTTAGTTTTATTGAATTTTCTATTGCATGCTTTTTTCTAGATAAGTCATGTCATAAATAAGCTTGCCTGGCTGTTCGTCCAGCAAGGTAATCCACATAAACGACTTCAAAATGTCTTGCATTTCTTTCCAACTACTTACCCAGCATTTATCAACTTGCTTTCGCAGACCGTCCCTTATCCATACTTCGTCTGATGTGCTGAACAGTGAAAGAGCTCCAGTCATTAAGAGCCAAATTATCAGCTGAGAAGATATCCCATCGACAAGCTCGAGGCCCAGTACGCAGTTTTTGTAGATAGTAGGAAAGCAATGGTAAGGGAGTTTGATATCTTGCCACTGCAGGAACACATGGTAAGAAAAGGCCAATAGCCCATGTCGTATAGCTTCATTGATCGAACCGGCAGTGAAGTCCATGCGCAGCAGGCGATACATTACCGCAGTCATCGTTTCATGGATAGTCTGCGGGCGTATTAACTGCTGAGTTTGCGTCCCAATATTCACTAGCACACAAAATCTTCTCATAACTCGCCAAGCTGTCGCCAAACTGCTGTCCAAGCTTTCAGAAATCTCAATGTACTCTTGGGAACACATCTTGTCGTCCCAAGCTCGCAGTAGATTATGGGGATAATCCGGAACCGGCTGTGAAGGCTGACTGAAGAACACATGGCTCGACCCATTGTGCATCGCGATGCTAAGATCGCACCTACGAAGGATCAGTATTTAGCCGATGGCTATAAGTTGTTGGTATAGTTTACCTCAACATCCCTACTTCAAGGGCTTTGCGCCTGAACACATATATACCTCCTCTCAGGTCCACCATTTTACGAAGGCCTTGCATATGCTGCTTTGATGTCTGATAATCCCCGTCGAAATGTGCAGCTTCAGCAAGCTTCAAGACCACACTGATTGTAGAGTCGGAAATTTTTAGTTCTTCATCTTCCCCTAGAAGCCTTTCCTTCAGAAGTGTCAGGCCTTTCTGGAAGTGAAGCAACGCCGCTAAATTGATGATACTCTCCCGATGGCGAAGAACCCTGTCGATGAAGCTTTCCACTGCAAACGCCGTTATGTGAAGACCAACAGCGTCTCGTGCAATGGGGTTATGTCCCTCATTGTTCTCTCCCTGAAGGCCAATCGCCACCTTTAGAGGGAAGATAACCTTTCTTGCGAATGGTGTAACTTAGTTCATGTCAGTAAGCCGGAGGATTCTTGGAAGCCTGAGTTACGAACCTTTAGCTATGTTTAAAAGCATCGGCAGCTCTATATCAGCAGCAAACTCGGCAAAAGACAAATCCGAGCCGACACGACTAGGTATTAGTGAAGTATATAAGCTGCCCACTTCTTCCAGCTTGATTCGTGCTGTCTGAGTGTAAACAGCCATTGTCCTTGCCCTCCTGCCGATCGTTGGCTGACCCTTGTCTGGGCGAACTTTTTTCTTCTTCCCTCGCATGACATGGCTTCTGATGAGCTTCCTCGTGACTGCATCGACGTTCTCCAGATTTGATGAGACAATAAAAGGAAATCCTGCGGCTGGGTCGGATGGTTTTCTGAATCCATCCGATCCTGTCATATTGAAAGTCTTGGCACGTCCCTTTTGTTTGCCTAACGTGGTAATGTTGAACAGAAGGCATACGTTGGGGTCTCACGTGCAAACAGGGATCTTTTAAGATCCCGCACGTAAATAGTAGAGAGTTCAGGGGTAGATTTAGAACAGCACAACATGAATACACCAATCTGTATCAATGGACCGAATACACGTAATGCCTGACAGGTAAAGGTTTAAGGCGGAGCATATATACTCCCGACACAACGGACAACGGATGACAAATCCCAGACAAATCCCATAATGTGGGGTCAATCAGGGTGCCAAGACAACTTTTTGTTTGCCGTTTCGAGTATAGCGGCCGGTATTTGCGTCACTATCACGGATTCGGCGCAGATTTCGGATGTTGGGCCCCCTGTCAGCGTTCGCCATAGACTTTCTATAAAAGAGCTCAGGAATTCGTTTCATATCATGGTATCTGAGACTTGATAGTCCTGACCTATTTATCTTGCAGAGACTTAATAACTTAATCCTTTTCAATGAATTCTCTACGGAAGTCTGTCCTAATCACCGGCTGCTCTGCTGGTGGTATTGGCGGAGCATTGGCTGATGCGTTTCACGCCAAAGGTTACCACGTCTTCGCAACTGCACGTAACCCATCAAAAGTGTCGCCGAGTCTCTCCAGTGCGGCAAATGTCACGGTTCTGAAGCTAGACGTGTTATCCACGGAGTCGATCGCCGCTGCTGTTGAAAGCGTCAAGAGCCAAACCGGTGGTGGGCTCGATGTTCTCGTCAACAATAGTGGCGGAGGCTACACTTTACCGGCTTTGGATGTTTCGATTGATGAGAGCAAGAAGCTGTTCGAACTAAACTTTTGGGCTCCATTGACCATGCTTCAAGCCTTTGCTCCTCTTCTGATCAAGACCAAAGGATGCATTGTGAACAATTCCTCTGTTAACGCAATCGCCCCTATGCCGCTCATGAGTGAGTGCTAGATTCTCTTTGTAGCCATTTTCTAACAGCCTAGGCATTTACAACAGCTCCAAGGCTGCTCTTTTCTCGGCCAGTGAGACATGGCGTCACGAACTTCAACCTCTCGGAATTCGTACTATTACCCTGCTTACCTCCGCGGTCAAAACAAACTTTTTTTCTGAACATCCTGCGGCCGATGTACCTGATGATTCCCAGTACTTTGAAATTAGGGACTTCATTCATGGCCTTGTTGATGGCCGCATGCAAGAGAATGGAATAAGTGCGAAGCAGTATGCGACTAAAGTAGTCGGTGAGGTCGAAAAAGGCACAGTCGGAGTGGTCTGGGCCGGCAAAGACGCTTCTATCCTCCGTCTACTGTCGTGGCTGTTACCACAGTCCGTTTTTGTAAGACTTGAGCTATCTCTGATATTGGATCGATATCTAATTGCAAGTGTAGGATATGGTAGTGCAGAGCGTCATTCTGATTGCTCGTGAGATGGCTAAAGCTACGCGACGGAAACTAGCCTAAGAGACCTCAACTTCCCAGAAAGGAGCTGCGCTGTCAAATGCTGGGAAGATTGTGGGAACACGACGGCTTGGAATGCGCCAGGAAGCCTTGCCGTGGAGGAATATCGGAGCACGACCAGACGGACAGGGGTCGGGTCGGGAAACGTGCAGGAGTAACTTGTTTTATAAGCAGGCCGCGGATATAAGCGAGTCGCGGATTTTCCTTCTACTTTACGATAAAGCCAAATTGCAGCAGCACCACGCCTTAAATCCTTTCAACCCAATCTTCGGTCTGTATGAATATTATTTCTCCGTCTTTCTCACATGTCGTTGGATTTGACCGGGCTGCCCGCACTTTCCACTGTACCAAGCACGTCCTATTACTAGTGGTAATTGGTACAGTAGGGCCTTCGTAAGCCCTTTTTTCGCATCCTCTGGAACGTGATGTTTATCGCGAAGATGGGTTGTGACGCGGGAGTCGGCAATCGAGAAGGCAGATTGACATTCCTTTCGACAGCAGATGAGAGCATGTACATTGTAGTCAATGAAGATTTGAAGATTGCTTAATAATCCCATAGCCGCATTTTTTAGTATGACGAAGTGAATATCCGTAATTGAGGCAACAAATTTGACACTCTCGGAGTGAACCTGGAGATTTAGGATGAGGAAAGACTACCCCAGAGGTTTGCCTTGATGGTTTGTTGCCATTGAGCCCCTGACAAGGGCAGAGGCGGTAGACGGTTCGAAACCTAACCAGCGTGCACGGATAAAAAGGATGTAATTTCATGAAAGTAATGACGGCAGGGGGCCAGCGCACGGACGAATAGTATGCAATTTAGTAAATTACAGGCAGTCCTTGGTACAGTAGGCAGTCGACGCAAACAATAATTGTCAGGGCATAAACTGCCCTGCCGTTAAGGTCCAGTCGCACAAACCTTGTGACGATATGGGGCAGTTTATCCACGCTAGCCAAATTGGGGAATCGTCACGCTCTCTAAGAACTGTACAGTGGGGTCGCAAAAGTTACGACACATTCCCGGGTACCCCGCTTTCCCTTCTACATCTTCATCATCACAACAGTCAATACCAATCTTCAATTAATTCTGTATTTATCAATTTAAGTCCAAATGGTATCGCAAATACATCATTCTCCTCATAAAAGAACGAAGATTTATTGGATGTATAAATCGGGTCGCTCTGCCGTCGAAATTAGTCAAGAATTAGGCATGAGTCGACATGCAATCTATGGCATCATTCGTCGGTATCCAGCGCAACAGAGTGCCCAAGATCAACCGCGATCAGGGCGACCAACAGCTATCGGGCCAAGGGAATTAAGACGAATAAAGATAATTATTGCAAGAGATCCTTATATTCAGCTACGAGATTTACTTTAATAGGCATAGTTAACTTGCCACAAGGATACTCTAATCCGACACTTGAAAAACGCTGGAATTATGTATTGTCAGTCAATTTTACGGCCTTTCCTTAGTAATGAAGCAGCGGCATAATGACTGCAGTTTGTAAGACTATATATTAATAAGCCTATAGAGTTTTGGAAAAAATGGAATTTTTCTGACGAAGTTATCGTCGCCCGGGGCGAGGGTCAACGCCGAAGTTGGGTCTTCTGTAGAAGGGTGAGATTTCTAACTGCAATTGAGCAATAACTAATTATTATTAGAAAGAGAGACTTTGCAGGGAAAATATATAGACTCGAATTACTCCAACGCGCCATTCGCAGATGTTTTTCTCTGCATTTAACTATTATAGAAAGCTTCCTCTTGTGCCCCTTGACGGCGACCCTGAAGCTGAACGTGGTGGCGTAACAGCCCGAGTTCTGTTGGAAGCATTTAAGCAGCACCTTCATCGTCTCGTTACCAGAAATACCGTTTTTCAGCACGATAATTCAAGCCTTTTCCGTAGTCATCTAATCGGCAGTTGGCTTCCAATCTTCCTTCGAAACCAGCATGCGATGTCAACCTGGTGGCCTGCGTACAGCCCTGATTTAAACCCCATTGAAAATCTATGGCATATCTTAAAAGAGAGGATTTGCAATAAGTATCCAGAACTTGCATACTTCCTACGCAATCAGGAAGCTTTAGAAGCTTTAATTAACGCCGCGACTGAAGTCTGGGAAGAAATTGAGCCTGAGGTGCTTGAAAACCTGATCTCATCAATAAATCGAAGATTACAGGCAGTTATCGACAATGACGGATGGTATACAAAGTATTGATATATATTTTCGGAATCTCCTTTAAAAATGCTACAGATTGATATATTTAACTTCTTAATTGAAGGTTAATTGATCTTGCAATTAAATGTTGAAAATAAACCATCAGTTCGGTGAGGGTAGATGTACCTGGGGAAAACCGGCGATGTGTCGTAACTTTTGCGACCCCACTGTACTAATCCATAAGAGGAAATCATCACGGTCGAACGGTGACGGCATGTTTCTTGAGTTTAACAAGTAGCTACAACAGAAATACAGATCTAATCATTAAAAAAAATATATCTTCATACTTCCCAATGGCTAAGTTTCTGGAAAGAGTTATATAAGATAAGAAATCTTGGTTGAGGTCTTGAAAACCTAAGTGCTGATTCCCTCCTGGATTTTAATTCCCTGAAAACTTTGCACTCCAACCGGAACTAATCCTTATATTTGTCCCGATAGCTGGGTTATTCATCATCAAACACTGGTTATGCAATTTAGACCTTAGGAACCCGCTAAAATCTTTAACTTTGAACCAACAATGCCCTGTACAGAATAGGTATTAGCGCCAACACGCCAAGCTCATTCAGACAGGGCGGTATGGTACGCCACAGAATATGCCGCTCTGCACAGGACAGTAAAAACGGGACCTTCTTGGTTCAATTAAACCCCGGAAACCTTGAATTGAGATCTGTTTGGGTAAGGTGTCGTTGTGATGTCGATCCCTCGACGTTTATATGGTCCCATGATTGTGCGGGATTTGATGTAACATTGGAGCTTTGGGGTTGATCCAGTAGATCAGTCCTCCCTCTTTGCGTGCCTGTATGTTGTTACTGACCCATCAAACTTGGACCTGCACCTTGAAGGTTGTGTTTCAAACATTTTTGACTAGACCGAGGGAGAAATAGGTTATTAATAGGCCCACGTGTTGGTTAAGCCATATGTAGCAGTTTGCCCTGAAGCAAAGTTAAGTGGTGATGGAAAGCGACTGTCAACAGTTTATGTGAGCCCTAAACCTTGTTGGTGAGATGCCCTGACGAGACTCTAAACGAATAGGGAAAAGGGACCTAATCAAATATGCCAAGCTTTTACCGTGTTGGTGGAAACTTATGTCTAAATTAAAGTTTGAGTCTGTCATCGTTGCCTCGAGGCCGAAAACACTATGCCTTGGGGTTTCAATCATCCAGAGGCTGACATGACCGTCAAGATGGGTGCCCTATAAGTCATGTTGTATGTGCCCATGACCCTGTGGGAGATGTTAGTGACGGAGCTGTCGCCCATACAAGCTAGACACAATTGCAGATCCTGACGCAGATCGCTGTCGTTTTCGAAAAAAGCCTGTGCGTGCCGATGATACGCCAGGTTGGCCTGTCATTTAATGCTTGTTTGTCGACTCTATTGGCTTTGTTAACAAGATAGAGTTTATGAAAGCGCTAGCTGACTCGTTGAGACTACTGACATACCCAAGTCATTTGTATTGACGATCTGGCGCTCCCATGATGGTCGTCAGCATTACTCTGGCAGACTTGCCATCTTGGGACGTAGCGTCTTTACTAACTTGGTCAGCATTGGACAGCCCCTTGTAAATTTTTGCACCATCGTTTGAGCCTTGCTAGTGTCTGGCTCTACTAAACGTTGTTTTGTTAGGGGTGAATATCATCATCTAAACAAGGTTTGGAAATCTGCCGCATCAAACCTTTGGCGGATTCACACCGCCCGCCGAGTAATGCGTAACATTAATCTACATGGACTCGTCGATCAAAGGTTAGCGGACATGTGGAGTGTGCTATGACTTGGGGGCCGAAAGACCACCTACGTATATAGTACTGAGCATCACGCGTTCTAGATTCTTTCGTACGGCCCCTCTCTATCTTTTGAATAAATCATGTTCCAAAGCCCAATATGATTGATCTGGCTTCGATTTACTATGGCCTCTTCCTAGGTGTCTTCGTCTTTGCCTTCTCAAAGGCCATATCACAAACGAGAGCAATCTGGAAACGCACTCACAGCCTTCACAATGCCTACCTATATATGATCTGGATCGAGATATGGGTCAATTTTGTATTTGCCTTGATTACATTTCTTTACCTCAATCGCATCATACCCGGAAAGTAGGTAGCCCTTTCTTTGCCATCTCCACGGTGCTCTTTGCTCACCATCTGGCATTAGCCTTGGATTTCTCCTTGCCACTGTTGCTCTCTGGTCCATTCAGACACAGCTCTTACCCCAGATCATTGCCAACCGAGTCGCCTTGATTATGACCAACAGGCGCCGAGCGAAGTACTTGAAATGGGGCCTCGTATTCTGTATTGGAGTTGTCAACATCGCCGTCTGCTACATCTGGACGGTCGCGCATCTCGACACGGCCACAGAATCCCAGAAATATACCAATATGGTGTTTGAGAAGGCAGAAAAGTCCTTCTTCCTTATCATCGACTTGGCACTTAACCTGTACTTCCTATATCTGGTCCGCTACCGCTTGATTGCCGATGGATTGGGCAAATACTGGAGACTATTTAACTTCAACGCTGGCATGGTCTTTATCTCGACATCCATGGATGTCTTGCTGCTAGGTTTCTTGAGCTTGCCGGATCCTTACTTGTAAGTGAGCACCAAGAGAGCTGATCACAAATGGGTTAACATGTGTATAGGTACGTCCAGTTCGCCCCTCTCGCATACATGGTCAAGCTCTATATTGAGCTTATGATGGCCAACCTCATCTCTAAGGTCGTCAAGAGCGGCACGCACAGTCGAAGTGAAGGCTGGTACTTTAGTAGTAGAGACAAGTCTAACCCAACCGCCTACGGTCTGACCTCTCGTGTCGTTGTGAGCAGCGGCCCTGCTGCACCCAGGAGTGGTAACAACCTCATGAGTAGGATGGGCAAGGAGCCAGAAACTAATAAGGGCAACAATGGGTCTCAAGTACATCTAGCTACTTATCCAGAGCCTCATGGAATCACAAAGACTGTTGAGACTACAGTCGTAGTGGGTGATGGAGAGAGCGATAGTACCTCATCCAAGGAGAGTATGTAGAGTAACTGGTTAACTAATGATGGGATAACAGAATACTTCTTCAACCTAGTGAAGGACTAATAATTTTACATATGACTTTAATACAACATGGAATGTCTATAATGATCTCGCAGAATTCGGCGGAGCGATGCGTCGCAGAACAATCATCGGTCGAATGTCCTCTGTTACTGGAGGTTGATGTAGAAATCCGTACATTTTTATATAGATGCAGTGATTCTGAGACATGGAAGATGCCGGTCGATGTGCAGATGTTTGCGATTAGTCTAAAAAGCACAGGAGATGAGATCTTTACAATTAATAACCCTCAAGACAATATCAGACAGAAAGCCCTTCCTCTACTGCTCTAAGTACTCAAAACGTGACTGGTAAATCGACCACTCCAACATCTTGGCATAGGGGAGTGTAGTGGACGTCCTCAAGAGGTACAGCGATTTTGAGATCAGGAAATTTCTGATATAGTGATGTTGTAAATAATGAGCCATCGAAACCAGCAAAACGCTTACTCAAGCTCCAATACGTACCAAACACAGTTGTAGGCTCAGTCTTGGCAAAGTGCTCAGCAATGCATCGATGATCGCCAAACCCAAAACCTAGGGCGTCTTCAACCGCCCACTTGCAGTCCATGTCGAACTGATCCGGGTTTTTGAAGACATCTTCGTGTCTGTTGGTTGACTGATTGGAAGCAATGATGCCTTTGTTTGCTCTGATAAGCTGATAGAAGATCAGTTTCAGTGGTTCTTATGTCTTGTTAATGGATTTTAGAGGCTTCCTTTACCGCTAATCTCAACGTCCTCCTTAGCAGTTCGCTTAATGGCTAGTGCAGATGCGGTGTGGTAACGACATAACTCCTCAACAAATTGGGGGCCAGGGATGGGTCAGGTTTCAGCTCAGATAGCTGATCAGGATAGGGTGGGGCGGGGTACGGATTGTGGCCTTATGACCTCTTAGGAGATAAGCAAGCAAGCAAGCATAGACCCTCAACTTGTCCTCACCAATGGACGCTTCCTTGGCCATAGCAAACAATCTAAGCATGACGACGCGCCTCGAGTGCATAATTATACATAGGTCACAAATCGCCTACGTCGACCCAGATAACCATAAAACAATATAAACAGTAAAGGCCCAACGCGCTCAAATCCTCAACTTAAATAACCGTATCGTCCTCCCGGGTTTTATCGATAGCTATATATATATATTTGTTTTTTTCGGCTTCTCTTAGTAGAAACTCGACTTAGCCGATTACAAATCTCGAAACAAGATTCGTCAAAGAGTATAGACTAGTGTAGCCCGAACTACCAGCGGCTTCGCGAGTAGGTGTCTGTTACTGTCCGCGTTACAGGTCACTTGATTAGGCACGTAATGAATTGACCTGGGACTATTTGCGCCGCAGGCTTCGACATCTTACTATTCGCCAAAGTGGTGAACAAGGATAATAGAAACTGCTAGAAGTATATTTCCTCAATCTTGATGCTGTCGACAACGTCTGCAGAACCCCAGGTAAAGGATAAGGCTTCATAAGAAACCACACTCTCGCGCAGGTCGAACCACACATAAAAGAGATCTCACTATATATATTAAGCCCTTCTCCTTTCAAAAGGCGAAGAAGCGGAAAAGCAGGCCTCCGAAGGTCAATAGGATGGTATTTAAACACTTCCATCTCTGGCTTATAAAAATTGAAATTGATGATGCCAATGATGTCCGGCTTTGTGAGATACGGGGTGCGATAGCAGGAGGAGAATCCAGGCGGCGCAAAAGGGCGGCCAGATCTGTTTGGCCGGATTACCCGGCTACACCACGTCAGACTCGAAATCAATCAAGTCCCAGAGAGACGTTTCTACCACTGGCTCCTGTCGCATTCCCGAGCCTTGTAAAATTCAAGAAAGAGAAACTAGGCCATGCTTCATCATTATGGGACTATGATGTAGCACCATCAAAGGACGATCTCTGGACTTATTTAAGAATATTTATCCAGATCCCGCTCCCTATGGTGAGTGTGTGATTTGAGAGTCGTCAGTGTCTGGTCAGGGGTGGAGGGGAGTCGATCAACAGCAGCCGGCCAGCTCGCTTGTCATATCGATTACTAGCTAGGAATAACTCAAAATGAGCACCTAGCTCCCCCCTTTGGCGCATTTGAAAAAGGATTAATGGAACTGAGGAGCGTTCAAGGCCATAACAGTAAGCAGACCAGCAATCAGGCCTGCCGATGGAAGCGTCAAGACCCAACCGCCAAAAATCCAGGCTAGCTGGCGCCAGTTGACGGCACCCAAATCGGCATTCATAAGGGCAACTCCGCAGACAGCTCCCGTCAGGCACTGGGTGGTCGAGACCGGAAGGCCGAGTTGAGACGCAAGCAGGACTGTGATGGCAGCGCCAAGCTCCATGGCATAGCCTCGCGTAGGTGAAACCTGCGTGATCTTGTTGCCCAAAGCCTTCATGATGTGATGGCCCATGAACCAGAAGCCTGTACCCAGTAGGAAACCCGCGACCACGAGGATCCAGATAGGTGTATCAGCGTCCTCCGAAACAACACCGGTCTGGTAAGTCTGGTAGACGGCGACCCAGGGGCCGACGGCGTTTGCAACATCGTTGGAGCCGTGAGCGATAGACATCATCATAGCTGATGCAACCTGTGCGTAGGTCCACAGGTGCTCAACGCGGTTGTCATAACGCTTTGCCTTACTATGAATATCGGCGAGCGCCTGTGAAGCATGGGTTACACAGTCGCGCGTGACACCTTGGAGAAGGAAGTATTTGGTGAGGTTAGCAAGTCGTCGACGGTGGTAAATAGGCAAGTGGCGGACTGGCACAAGCCAACGCTCCTCTGGATCAACATGACGGACTCGGCAGCGACGGCGGAGGACTACGGAGTTGCCCCTCTCAAGTTCCTCTAGGCCAGTGACGTTTCGGGCCGCGGTGGCGGTAGCGGTGTCGCTATTGATGTTGTCTACGCCATCGCCGTTAGGGCTACAAGGAGCGGCCCTATTCTCGGCAGTCTCTTGGGGGTTGTGATGCTCTTTCAGGGGTTCCGAGTATACGCCAAACGCAGGTTTATCTTGCATATTATTGTCATAGGCTGACTCGTAGTAGTTAAGGACGATTGAGTTGCCTTTGCCAGGGAAGTACAGAGGGGGGTTCTCGCGCCAGAGTAATGGGCCCAAGGGAATATGCCAAGGGCGAACGCGGATATCGTTCTTGACGACGACACGGTGGAAATAAGGGAGGAAGAAGACGTAAGCAATGAGGAGAACGCCGAAAAACACACCAAGAATGATGCCGATAGCGGTGCCCGCACCGAGCTCCTCAAGAGAAGGGGTGTTAGGTGCCTCAATGGTGATGAATAGCGCAAGCACGGCGGCGGTGAAAGCGAGGTAAATGGGGATAGCGCGGAGCGCCTTCGCGAATGAGTTCTCGCGTTCGAGGATGCAGAACTTTAGGGTGCCGAACAGGGTGGCAGAGAAGCAGGCGGAGAGGGCGGGCGCGATGCCCCAAGAGGCAGCAACCTGGGAGACACTGCCGTCGGTCCATCTCCAGGTCACCTGAGCCTGGGACGCAATACCAGCACCAACAATAGCGCCAACAACGGTCTGAGTAGTAGATACAGGAAATCCCAACTTAGTGGCGACAAGGAGCCAAGTGGCGGAGCCAACCTCAGCGCAGCCCATGACAAGCATGAGAACCGAAGGGGTGCCCACGAAATGATCGAGGTCGATAATATCATTCTTGATGGTGCCAGTGACGCGCTTTCCCAAGGCAACGGCACCAATAAACTCGATAATCATGCTCAGGAAACCGACCTGGGGCATCGTCAAGCTGCGGGCGGCCACCGAGGTGGCGTACGAGTTGGCGACATCGTTGGCTCCATTACCGAAACTACTACAGCAAAAGGCGATAGTAGTAATAGCGAGGATCCAATCGTATTGGTGGAGGGCGGCCATGGTGTTATTGACTACAAGACGAGACCTAGAGCTGAACGGCCCTCGTTCTTGTAATATATTCTTCCTGTCGAACAGACACCCGTATGAGAACTCGATGGCTTTTGAGGGCTCAGCTAATGTCTGGAATAACGATATAGAACTTCGGGCGCTCTCTCTTTAGACCAGGAACCACAGAAGAAGGAATAAAATTCCACGCTTTACGTAAGGCCACTGAGCACAAGGCCATAGCCATGATAGTAAAGGACATATTTATACCTGTGAGGAGAATCGTCACTCAGCGCGCCATCTTGGTGCGGATTGCATGTGCAGACAGCCAAGTCTACTATTACAACCATCATTGGGACCTATTCGAGCAGGTGAAAGGATAAGTGTAGTTAATTTCCCATTAGGAGTCCAAGCTGCGTGCTCTGCAAGGGCGCTTGGCTCTTGCCTCGGTGGCGAGTTAGGGTAGGAGACTCTGGCGAATCAGGGTATAAGACTCAGGAACGTGCTCGGGCAGCTCTCTTGAGAGGTCAGATCAAACTCTAGCATCTGCGCACATGCATCCACTTGATGGTACCCTTGATCGAGTGATCCCCACTAGCTGAAATCGATACCGAGCAACTCGATTATGCTTTAAACCAAGTGAGAAATTGTATCACGATCACGTCATATCCAAAAGTAAGCATAAAGAAATCTTAAGCCTAATTCGGCTAATGTGTATGATGGGCGAGTGGGCCAGACAAGCGAGTGAGTTAAACTAGACTTTGTAAAAAAGTCGTAAAAATCCAAGTCAGGCCTACTATGGTATGAGGGCAAAAGTATGTTAGCTCGCCCTACACAGCAGCAGGGGTTAGAGGGGTCACTTTCCCGGCTCCTGATGTATCTTCTTCAAAATTAGCTATGGTCATCTAGAATCGAGTATGCATTCCATTAGCTTCAATAACAGCTTGGCTGTTGAGACCGTGTGACTAAGGTGGTCCGATCTGCTGGTGGCTGGGATGTGGATACTATGTAAGGAGCTGTGCTCCTCTCGGATATATGTAACTTGGAACCAGGCTTGTCAATAAATAAA